>ML275542.1:5530-29248 GCA_005239495.1 Nicotiana undulata | reverse complement strand
ATACAAGTCCATTCTCTCAGATTTTACATACTAATTTCTGAGTTCTCCTCCTTCTTTCTGCATACTTTCATCTTCAAAGAAAGCAAGTAAGTGTGATTTGCTACCGAACTTTGAGTTCGCTGAAACACTGGGGTTTGAAGTACCACTACACCAGTGTGAAATTCGTTCTATCCTGGGAGGAAATAATCCATAACCTTGGGTACTAGGAGGGGATTAAATTCCTTAAGGAAACACTGTGAATTCAGTGGGCTCGGATTAACTTTCCATTGCGTTTACATTTCTATTTATTTATTTTATTATTTCTAGAATTGTTTACAAATACAGAGTTCTAACAAAGATTATATTACTTAGGAAAAGTTACAGGGGGTGCCCATGATACATTGGTTGCTGAGTAGTAGTCTTTACTAATTACTATACTACTGCTAGTCTGAGATTCACTAGCTACTATGGAATTAGTACAAAAAGTGGACATAGACGTAGTAGCTAAATTACAAGCAAAACTACTATTACTAGAACAAGGATCAACTAGGGGTACAAAAGGTGGTAGGTTAGTATAGGATAGGTGCTGTTGAACTAGTCGCTGCCTTGGTTTGCCTGCTTGATCTTTCTGAAGCTCCTTACGGACAAAAGGAAGAGCTTTGTCAAAAAGTAGGATGTGGTTTCCAGTTGGTAAGTTCCTGCCATGTTTTGCTAGAGTATCAGTAACCGTATTGCAAGTCAAATAAAGATCAAATTTGGATTTCTATTTTTTAGTTTTGCGTTGATTTATAATGAAAATGAATAGTCTAGTTTATCTTTTCTTTTATGCTTAATTGTGTAATTAGTATAGTACTTATTAGTTGTAATTATTTTGGCACGACGTACGCCACTCATTGACAAGGAGAGTCAATTGACACCCCTTCAGTCGAAAATTATACTACGTAAATAGGTTAAATATTTTATTTTTACGTATAAATATTATGTTTTGATTTTCTTTAATTTTTTAATATGCTTACTTATTTATATTATGACACCCCTTACGGAGAATTCTGGCTACGTCCCTGACGACGTATATAGTATTTTTAGATTATGTTAATTTTTATTATGGTATTTTAATTAGTAATATTTTCTTTGTGTAATTTTATTATCTATGTTATTGAATATTTTAGTATAACGTTATGACTCATCTCATATTATTATTTTATTTCTTGAAAAATACATTATATATGTTGTATCCTACTAGGACTAAAATAAATATTTGGACCACAAATTACATATTTTGTGCCACTAAGACTTTACCGGAAAAAAATCTCAAAATCCGAAAAATTCGAGAAAAATCGAGATTGAAAACCTCGACTATATTGGTTTGGTTGGTTTATAAATTTAAAAACCCGACACCATTGATTTGGTTTGGTAATTGAAAAAGTCGAACCAACCCGACCTATGTACACCCC
Organism: Nicotiana undulata; assembly: GCA_005239495.1. NCBI lineage: Eukaryota > Viridiplantae > Streptophyta > Magnoliopsida > Solanales > Solanaceae > Nicotiana > Nicotiana undulata. Next base: position 27,815 of record ML275542.1, on the reverse strand, counting down.
TAGTGAGAAGTAAAGTGTTTTTTTCAAAATTACTTTTGGTGGGATGTAGTTTTTGTTTGGCTAATTAATTTGAAAAACACTTCTGAGTATAAATTAGAATTTGTCAAAGCTTTTATAAAATGTTTCTAAGTGTATTTTTCTCAGAATCACTTTTCAAAAAAGTATTTACAAGTTCTGCTTCTCCAAAACTACTTCTGCGTTTACTCAAAAACATGTTTTTTTTCTTCTAAAAGTTTGGCCAAACATTTTAGTCTTGAAGGAAAAAAAACGATGTTTAAAAAAAAATTAGTTTTGGACTTGGAGAAGTTTGGCCAAACATGCTAATTTATTTGCTCATGCTGTAGTCTAAGTGACCGTTTGGACATAAAATTTGATAGCAAATTTTTCCAAAAGGATTTCACTTTTTTTCGAAATGAGCATTTATTCAACAAAATTTTAATTTTCACTTGAAGGTGCATTTTGGAAATTTTCGAAAATTTAAAAAACTGCAAAAGATGTATTTCAAAATTTTCACTCAAATCACTCACAAAACTTCAAAAACAACCAAAACTAAAATTTATGTCCAAACACTACTCTAAATTTCAAATACCATTTTCACCATTTTTTCGAATTTTACAATTCTTATGTCCAAACACCTACTAAGTGACTGCAATTTTACGCTCGTCACCATCTGCGCTTCCAATTCAATGTTTACGCTAAATTGTAACCTAAGGGCAATCGTGGAGTCAGGAATTCTATAAAGATGATTACTAAAAGAAAGAAGTTAGAAAATACCTTGGAGTCAGACCTATGGCATACAGTGATTTTTGAGCCACTGCGTAAAAGAGATTCAGAAATATACAACAACAACAATAACAACAAACCCAGTTTGATCTCAATATGTGGGTCTGGGGAGGATAGTCTGTACGCAGACCTTACCCCTACCTAATGCAGATAGAGAGTCTGTTTCCAATAGACTCTCAGCTCAGAAATATACACGTTAACGGAAAAAAATTGTTTTCTATATAAAAAGTATACCATAATTTTGTGACAAAGAGAATCCAATTAAACTTTTTTGAGCAATGAGTAGCTCCCCTTCTGCTAAGGGAAATGCTACTTAAATTTTAGATGGCCACATTTAAATTTTAGGAATGGGCTTTTTCTCCGACGTATCTGGAAAGCCCAAGAATAAAGTTTGGGCTGATGTGAAAGTGAAACTTCGGCCTAAATAATCTTGTAACCACAAAGCTGCTAGTGGCATATGGAGCCTATCCGATATTAAAGAATAAATGTGATTTAATGGAGAAGACGAATCTCTAGTAAATCATCCAACATTTTGCAATTGTCTTTCCAATTCTTTCTTCATCAGGGATTTCAACTAATGCTGAAAGAATAGTGCTTGTTTGCAAGAAATACTCTGCAATTTGTAAAAGCAAAAAACGTGATGTCACGACCCGGAATCCCCATCTTCGAGACCGTGACGGCGCCTAACATTTCACTTGCTAGGCAAGCCAAAATTAGAGGATCTTTAAGACGATTTTAATCAGTTACGATAAGTAAAAACAATTAAGCCGAACTGAAATTAATATTGAGTACGAAATAACATAAACATCATTAATATCTAAGTACATCCCGAATCTGGAGTCAAAATTCACGAGCTTCTAGAGTCTCTACAAACTGGGTTTGAAATAAATAAAAGTGTTTTGAACGAAAAGAACAGTAAAATAGGGGAAATGGAAGGGGACTTCAAGGTCTGCGGACGCCAACAGAACTACCTCGAGTCTCCAAAAGCAAGTCCGATATGAAATGCCTCACGGACAGCTGGGACCAGTACGAAAATTTGCACAAGAAGTGCAGTGTAGTATGAATACAACCGATCTAATGTACTCCATAAGTGTCGAGTCTAACCTCGACGGTAGTGACGAGACAATACCAAGACACCCACATAAAATAAACCTATACATATAACAATATACGTACAAACAATAACAAATAAAAACTAAACATGTGATTTTGGGCGGGAACATGCGAAATGGGGGTACACCATACGATAAATACTACAGAGATTGATAACAAGAAATAGCCGACAAGCCTTTTTCCAACAAAATGAATAAACATAATGAACAAAACTGCTGGGCATCACCTTTCGTGCTTTTACTCTCAAACTCACTATGAAACAATAATATCGGCACGACATCATCCTTCGTGCTTTTATTTTCAACCTCACCATGGAACAATAATATCGGCACAACATCATCCTTCGTGCTTTAATTCTTGACCTCACTGTGAAACAATAATAACTGCATGTCATTAACCTTCGTGCTTTTACTCTCACTTTCATCATAATCAATAGATAGGGCACGACATCACCCTTCGTACATTAACACTCTCCCTTACCATATAACAATGAGTATAAACAAAAGGTAGACAGAATAAGCAACAACATGCCTCACATCAACAATGTTTCCACAAACCAACCTCAACTTCGGAAAACAATACTCAATAATCTCAAATAGCTCGTAAATGCGAAAAGAGCGATCAATTTAGTAATTAACTAGTCTAAGTATGGATATCATGATCAAAGAAAGAAATAAATTACAAGAAAAAAGTTCCTCTACATGCTTTGACCCACAACAACACATAAGTACTCATCACCTCACATATACGTTGTACCAAATATCTAAACATGTTGCAAATAGGCAAACAAGTTCCAATCCCTCAAGTCAAGGTAAACCACGACACTTACCTCGCTCCAAAGACCAACTCAAAGCTCTACCGGGGCCTTTCCCCTAGAATCTGCCTCCAAACCACTCGTATCTAACCTCAATTGACTCAATAATATCAAATATTGCCAAAAGAATCAATTACAATGCATAAATTTAGAATTTTCAAATTCCCCCCAAAAAGTCAAAAATCGAACCCGAGGTTTGGACCAAAATTCATTTACCCATTCACCTCCATCCCTATTGTGCAGTTTGTTTCGGAATCCGACCTCAATTTGAGGTCTAAATCCCTAATTTACAAAACCCTCAATTCTTCCTAAATTCCTAGTTTTCTACCATGGAAGAACAAAGATTAGGGCTAGAAATTAATGGGCGATGTTAGAAATGGAAGAAAATGAGTTAAAGTGTACACACCTATAAATTGGTGACAAGTATTCTCTTTAAAATCGCCTTTAGGCCGAGCTCAAATGGAAGGTTTATGAAAAATGAGAGAATCCCATTTTTGATCTGTTTTAATCACTAGGCGTCAGACCTTCTTCGCGTTCGCGAAAGGCCTGCTGCGTTCGCGATGTGCAACAACCCAAGTGGCCTTCGCGTTCGCGAGCCGGTGCTCGCGTTCACGTAGAAGAAGCAACTGGTCTCCCCCCCAGGTCCCTAAAGCTACACTTTCGCTTGAAGCTGGTCGCGTTCGCGGAGGGTAAACCCCCCAACACTCCTCGTTCGCGACACAACTATCGCGTTCGCGATGAAGAAAGTCCCACCCAGCCCAGCTCACTCTTCGCGATCGCGTGAGTACCTTCGCAGTCGCGAAGAAGGAAACCAGATGACAGGTGAAGCTAAGGAAAACTCAGATTTTTTAAGTTCCAAACCACCCATTGTCTATTTGAAACTCACCCCGCCCTCGAGCTCCAAACCAAATGTACACACAAGTCCAAAAACATGATACAAACTCGCTCACGCAATCAAAACACCAAATAACACCCAGAACTACGAATCGGACACCAAACCAAATGAAATTTTCAAGAAAACTTTAGAATTGCTATTTTAACAACCGGATGTCCGAATCACGTCAAACCAACTCCGTTTCTCATCAAATTTGACAGACAAGTCATAAGTATAGTAATGAACTTATACCAGGTTCCGAAACCAAAATACAGACCCGATATTCATAAAGTCAAACATTGGTCAAACCTTCAAAGTCAGTAAGCCTTTAAACTTCAATTTTTCAATAAAATACGAAAACTCAAGCTAGGGACCTCAGAATTCGATTCCGGGCATACGCCCAAGTTCTAAATCATGATACAGACCCACCCATACCGTCAAAATACGGATCCGGGTCCGTTTGATCAAAATGTTGACCGAAGTTAACTCAAATAGACTTTAAAGGCAAAATCCCCTATTTTATCAATTTTTAACATAAAAGCTTTGCGAAAAACACCAAGACTGTGCATGAAAATAAGATATTGGAGCTTCGAAACACTGATTTAAGGTTTAAAATTCTAGATGACCTATCGTGTCTTCACACGTGATTAAATGACCAATAATATAAGATGCAATTTGCAATCCAGTCAAGAACATAAGATTTACATCACCTTCGTCTCTATTTGAAATACTCAAAACATGAAGCAAATGACCTGCTTTAATCGAATTCAACACTCACTGCTACAACCACAATATCTTAAATCAGAAATGTATAATTACATGCCACATGATCAAATTCACATCTTAATAAGCAATTCTTCTTGTGGGAGAAAAAGTAAAATCAAAAGAAAAAGTAAACATAAGCTATGAGGAGAAAAAAGTAAACATATGCTAGGAGGAGAAAAAGAAAAATCAACAGAAAAAAGTAAACATAAGAAAAGTAAAAGCGTGAAACAAATGAATTGCTTTAATCGAATTCAACGCTCACTGCTATAATCGCAATATCTTAAATTAGAAATGTATAATTACAGCCCGCATGATCAAATTCACATCTTTATAAGCAATTTTTCTTGTGGGAGAAAAAGAAAAATCAAAAGAAATAAGTAAACATAAGCTATGAGGAGGAAGTTATATTCTTAAATCTTATGCTATGTTTGAACTACCATTCGCTACCAATTATTTATTTCCTCTCTTAGAAAATCAAGTCCACCTTCCTTCTTTGGTGCGGTGGGGGAAGGGTGGGAATATCATTATGGACAATGAAAAAATATACTCATGAAACTATCTAACAATATGACATTTGCTTTATATTTTGTAAAACGATTAAAAGCTCACTTCAATAAATACTTCATGTATAACAGAACACATAGATGAAGTTGTGTATTGGGTATGATAATCATAGTCATATGTCTGATTATATTTCATATAATTGAGTAAAAGAAAAGAGACTATTAAAATGTAAAATGTGAGATAACTTTGAGGACGAAGTCTGGGTAAAGAAAGTTATAACATAAACTTGAACAAAGAGCAGAGATCATGGCTAAACTTGAAAAGTAAAATAGTAAAATCCTACTATCGCATACCTAATGTTCAAAACAAAGAGCACCACCTTGAGATAGGGTGCAATACAGAGTGAAAGATGAGGGGAAAAGAATGCAGACGGTAATATCTGCAACCAAGATTTATAGAAAATTGACCTGAAAAATCAAGGTGAAAATGAAAGAAGTTGTTACTAAAGAAAATGTACTATAGATTCTGTGATAGTTTCAAGAAAATTCATTCACCAACTCCAACCTCTGGCAATTCTTTTATCAAGATGTTATATGGAAAAGCTAGTTATAGGTAAGTTTTCTACAGAAAAAAATGCAAACAAAATACCAAGAGTGGCCTAGGATTTACATAGTTGACTTCGTGGGTTTATCAAAGAACTTTTCCGTGAGACTTATCCTCTGATTGGGGATGAATGGAAGGGAAAGTAGAAAATGACTTTTACGTTCGAAACTTGCCGAAGGCAAAAACTTGATATTTAAATGAAGGGTAGACATCAACTTTGCTCAAAAAGTTAGTTAGTAGAAGTATTTCTAATGGCTGCTATAAATATTTTGTATTGCTTCTACATATCACAAAAGAAAAAAAATAGAAAAAGGAGGAAAAAGAGCAACCCTCTTTTGTACTGTTTTACTTACTAATAGTAATGATGCAAGCCAAAACAACAAAGAGATTCATAAAGGACACCTAAAAGTAACATAAGTTCATAATAAAAAGGTAATATTTGTAGTACCTGTCCAGATCAAGGATTCGACTATGCACAAGTGTTTTCGAAGTAGCTACAATATGCCATGCTTGACTGTAGTAAAGTGATTCTGCAAACCAAAACATCCTTGTATATGTTTCTAAGAAGATAGAGAGTAGGAGAAAGAACGATGCAACTTTTCTTTAAAAAGTTAGTTAGAAGAATTATGTCTAATGGATGCTATAAATATTTTTGTACTGCTTATAAATATCACCCAAAAAAAAGAAGAGAAATAGGAGCAAGCCTCTATTATACTGGTTTACTTAGGAACCGTTTGGACATGATTTTGTCAAAATAAACTTGGGTTTTATTTGGCAAACACATGTTTGGCCATAAATTTTGCCTATTTTTTGGCGAAATCCCAAATCTCAAAATCAGCTCAATAGCTGGTTTTGGGCCAAATCCCTAATAATACACATGTTTTTCCAAAATAAATTTGGAAAATATGTTTTCAAACGTATGTCCAAACACATTTTCAACTTTAAGCCAAACTTCACCCAAAACAAATTTTTCAAAACGAATTTGAGAATCTATGACCAAACGCTAGCTTACTAACAGTGATGATGCAAGTCAAAACACCAAAGAGATTCAAAAGGACACCTAAAAGTAAATCTCAGAATAAAAAGGTAATAAAGAGATTCTCAAAGGACACCTACAATACAAATGGAGAAACAACGACATGTTTATTAATTAAGCATATGAAAGATAAGCTTTTCTACCGGACAGAGAACAAAACAATCTGTCACGATCCGGAATTCCAATTCTCAGGACCGTGAGAACGCCTAACATTTCACTTGCTAGGCAAGCCAACATTAGAGGATTCTTTAAACACATTTTTGTCAATCTTAATAACAGAAACAATTAAACTAAATACAAGCTAAAATTGAAATGCGAAATAATATAAAGCCCATAATATCTGATACAATGCGGATTTAGAGTCATGACTCACGACTTACGAGCTTCTAAGATTTACTACAAATAAAGTATAAAAGAAATATAACTGTTCTAAATGAAAAGAAACAGTAAAATAAGGAAAACTAGAAAGGAACTCCAAGGTCTGCGGATGCCAGCAGATCTACCTTGAGTCTCTGATACGCAAGTCCAAACTGCTAGCCTCACAATCAGTTAGGCCCGGTACCAAACTTTGCATAAGAGGTGCAGAGTGTAATATGAGTACAACCGACCCCATGTACTCGTAAGTGTCGAGCCTAACCTCGACGAAGTAGTGGCGAGGCTATGACAAGACATCCACATAATAAACCTGTGCAGATAAAAGTATATGTACAAGATAACAACAAATAGCAGCTAGACATGTACTATTAGGATGGGGGTATGCTAAATGGGATACAATATACGAGAACTACAACGGAAATGATAACCAAAACATTCAATATGCCTTTAATCAGTGAAAACAATTAAGCACAATAAAGAAAAGTTGCACGACATCACTCTTCATGCTTTTACTCTTAACCTCACAATGAAGCAATGATAGTGCACTGCATCACTCTTCGTGCATTTACTCTCTACCTCACAATATAAATCAATAGATACGACAAGACTCGTGCATTAACTCTCATAACATGGCACGACATCACCCTTTGTGCATTAATTATGATAACATGGCACGACATCACCTCGTGTGCATCACTCACAATATGGCACGACATCACCCTTTGTACTTTAACAATTTTCTTTACCACATAACAATGAACAAGTAATAACAGGGAGATAGGATCAACAAGAACAAGACTTAGATAGGATCAACAAGAACAAGACTTACTTCAACAATGGTTTCACGCCGAAATTCGGACCAAAACCCGATTAGCCATTCACCCCTGAGATCGGATATGTAATTTGTTGTGGAATCCGACCTCAATTTGAGGTCTAAATCTCCATTTTACAAAAATCCCTAATTCTACCCAAACCCCCCAATTTTCACCATGAAAACACAAGATTTTTGGTTGAAATTTTAGAAGATGTAGTGAAAGATTGAAAGAAACTAGTTTAGAATTACTTACCAATGATTTGGAGAAGAAAGGTTCTTTGAAAAATCGCCTCTAGGGTCTCTAAATTTGAAAATTTAAGAGTATGGACAAAATCCGTCTAAGTCCCATTTTGGTCAGTTGCAGATGTCGTATTTGCGAACCCGCAAATGCGAAGAGTCAATCGCAATTGCGAAGACCTTCACATCTCTGCTTTTATCGCATTTGCAATGAATTGTTCGCAAATGCGAACTCTGATCTTCCGCAAATGCGACCACCTGATCGCAATTGAGATCCTGTACCCCCATGACCCACTTCGCAAATGCGTACATAAGGTGGCACAGCTACTCTTCGCAAATGCGATGATTTGTTGGCAAATGTGAATCCATCATAGGTCACAAATGCGATGCTTGACCTCGTAAATGCGAGTTCAGAGGCCAGCAACAGAACTGAAACACAAGCGAAGTTTTTCTAAGTCCAAACCACTATGTAGCCTATCCGAAACTCACCCGAGCCCTCGGGGCTCTAAACCAACTATGCACATGTCACGACCCAATTTTCCCTCCGCTGGGTATCGTGACGTCACCTAGTCTTAACTAGGTAATCATAACATTTAGTAAACATAAATAAAATATTGAAACCTTTGAATGTTTCTCGATAAAAATCTCTATACATTACATATCATCCCAAAACCCGGTAAGTACAAGTCATAAGCTTTAAGGAATCTACACTAACATCTCTAAATACCACTGTTCGGAATAAATACAACAGTGTACGAATACTACTTGTAAGAAGGTGACTCCAAAACCGCGAACGCTGAAGCGGTTTTACCTCGAGTCTCCGCAACAGCAACCGCGCTTCTAGCTATCGATCAACTGCTATGAAAAAACCTGGGATCTGCACAAAACAATGTGCATAAGAGTAGCATGAGCACACCACAACGGTTCCCAGTAAGTATCAAGACTAACATCGGTGGAGTAGTGACGAGGACTAGTCAAGACACCCACTGGTCTAATAAATTAAACAGACATACGTATAGGAATGACATGACACCTGTCTAATGGCTACACCATATAATTATCAACATAACAAGTACAAAGCAGAAGGAAGATACAGTAAATAACACAAAAAATCATAAAACTTCACAGAAGAAAGGATAGGGGTGCGAATCAAAAGCGGAAACCACAACACAGTAAAAATAATAGTAACTCAGCACTGCAATAATTTCCCCCTCAAGCCTTAGTCAACAACTCCTACAATTTAGTCAATTCTCCGAGTGAAACCTTTAAATTGTAAGTTTATATTGAAAGCTTTTTAAAAATATAATCATTTCATTTTGAGTAAAGTCTCCTTCGAAATACACTTCCTCCAACGATATATAAATATACTATACATAACGAAAACCTCAACACAAATTCCTTTCAATAAAAGTTTTTTAGATGTAACTTTCTAGTAGATGATTTTCAAACATAGATTCTTTCAAATAAATGCTTTGCAAACATACCTTTGAAAAACAATAACTTTGCAACATAGTTTTCTTCGAGGTAAATGCCTTTAAACTTTACTTTTCAATAATTGTCTTTCAGATGTAGTTTCCAATAGAACAAGTGCACGACATCACCCTTCATGCTTTTACTCTCGTCCTCCCCATAAAATATCGACCGATATGGCACGTAAATTAAGTAAATTAAACAAGTAAAGACATGGACAAGGCAACAACAATGAGATGAAGGTCAAGTACATGACAAAAATAAAAAGACATACCAAATATGTAAGTACAACAATAACAGCTCAAAGTACGGGCACATGTAAACACGGGGAAACAAATATTACATCATAATGCATGTCTATCGTCCTCACCTGCACGAAAACACCCTTTGTGCCATGAAATCACTCACAATGTTATGCACGACATCACCCTTCGTGCTTTTAATTTCAATAATATGGCACGACATCAACCTTCGTGCTTTACACTCTTTCATCACATAATAATGAATATAAACAACGACACGACATCACCCTTCGTGCTTTACACTCTTTCCTCACATGATAATGAATATAAACAATGGCACGACATCATCCTTCGTGCTTTACACTCTTTCCTCACATGATAATGAATATAAACAATGGCACGACATCATCCTTCGTGCTTTACACTCTTTCCTCATATGATAATGCATATGTAATGACACAGCATCACCCTTCGTGCTTTACACTCTTCCTCACCCAAACAAATGAAATGATAGCATTCATACAAAGGAATCAACGACATAAACAATCATAGAAATCATACTGTCCCGGCAAGGGAGTCAACAATGTAAACAACATCATCAACAACATGAACATTAATAGAAACCATACTGTCCTGACAAGGGAGTCAACAATGGAAATAATATCATCAACAACATAAACAATAATAGAAACCATACTGTCCCGACAAGGGAGTCAACAATGGAAACAATATCATCCCAGCAAGGGAAAACATCTATAACCAATCTCACTTAAACAATTAGCTTCACGGAATAAACTTAGTTTGAACAATGCTCAGTAATAGGCAACACCAAGGAAGTACCATCAACACAGATGATTATCCACTAAACCTAAGTATAACTTAAGGGAAAATCATATAATTCACAATGAACGACTAACGCGCATGCTTGCCACCAACGTATAGATATTCCAATTTCTGCTATACAATCATAGGGCGAGATTATACTAGTTCTAGTCAATAGGCAGTTTATGAAGGAAGATAAGGCACAACGGTAGGAAAGGTAAAGTGTTCATTTAAGTCAATTAAGATCAATAAGAAACAAGGAACACTAAGCAAGTAATTTCTAATATGAACAGGAAGAAATGAAACTAGCAATCAGGATCTCAAATGTAACAATTACAACTTCATACACAAGGAATATAAGGGCCTACGAATCCTAAAAGGCCAACCTATTTGCAAATAAGTCCGAGGACGCACTCGTCACCTCGCGTACACGGACTGCAATCAACATAGAAGACTCAATCCTAAGGGGTAGTTTCCCCCCCCACAAGGTTAGGCAAGATACTAACCTCGAAGATGACAACCCGGTACTCCAAAATGAACTTCTCGGGGGAAAAGATCTCCGGACGGCTCAAAATCAACTAAAGCAACTTCAAAGTACATATAAAACATATAAGAAATTATTCCGAATAATAAAGTTCAATCTTTACAAAATTATAAAAATCGATCCAAAAGTCGACCCTCGGGTCCGCACCTCGGAACCTGTCAAATTTTACAAAATCCGAATACCCATTCCGATACGAGTTCAATCATACAAATTTTATCAAATTCTGATATCGTTTGGTCCCTCAAATCACGAATTTTCAATTAAGAAGTTTTCTTTCAAAACCCACATTTTCTTCAACCCAAAACTCAATTTAAATGGTAAAAACAAGGATAAAATCATGGAATATATATAAATCTAGGTGAAGAACACTTACCCACTCGATTAGCTTGAAAATCTCCAAAAATCGCTCCCAAATCCGAAGTCCAAAACTCAAAATATGAAGAAAATGGATAACCCTCGCTTAAATGGAATCTTCCAGGACTTCTGCACCTGCGACCAACTTAGCCGCGCCTGCTCATCCGCAGGTGCGCATGGCCTATCGCACGTGCGCCCCTTTCCGCTTTTGCGCCCAAAAGCCCGCTCCTGCGCCCAAAAGCCCGCTCCTGCGCCCAAATATTCCGCACCTGCGGAGTCTGCCCAGTCCTCCTCCTTTCCCACCAGCGCACCCTTTTCTGCACCTGCGAAGCTCGCACATGCGGTTTCCTATCCGCAGGTGCGGTCGCAGCAGCTGCATTTCCAAACTTCAAACTTCCCGTTAACCATCCTTAACCACCCTAAGCCCCTCGGGATATCAACCAATTACACCAGCAGGCCACATACCAATACATGAACTTAGTCGAACCCCTGGAACACCCAAAACAATATCAAAACACCGAATCAAATCTCAGATTCAAGCCTAAGAATTTCTAAACTTCTAAAATTCGCCAACGATGCCGAAACCAACCAAACCACGTCTGAATGGCCTGAAATTTTGCAGATAAATCATAAATAATACCACGGACCTACAACCACTCTCAGAATTCCATTCCGAGCCCGATATCAAAATTTCACCTATCGGCCGAAATCGCCAAATTTCTAACTTTTGCCGAATTACCTCAAATCACTCTATGGACCTCCAAAACCAATTCTGGACGCGCGCCTAAATCCAAAATCATCATACAAAGCTGTTGAAATTAACCAAAACTCATTTCGACGCCGTTTACACCAAAGTCAAACCTCCGGTCAACTTCCATCACTTAAGCTTCAAAATTTGAAAATTTTCTCCCAATTCGATTCCGGATTATCCGGTAACTGAATCCAACTACGCACGTAGGTCAATACACAATGTGAAGCTGTTCAAGACCTTATGCCACCGAACGGAGCTTAAATTTTCAAAATGACCGGTCGGGTCGTTACATTCTCCCCCTCTTAAAACAAACGTTCGTCCTCGAACGTGCCAAGATTCACCTCGAACTCATCAAATCACTGATTGTGCACTTCCAACACACACCCGCGGGGTGATCCCACGTCACCCCAACCTACATAATCCTGATGGAAAAAATCACAACTCCAATATAGCATTCCCATTACCACCAATAAGCCTCATACCTCAATTTTTCACCTTCTACTCATTTCCAAATGACCCGATTCTAAATACATATCCGACATTAGCCTCAACCAGCTGCATTAACTCATGACTATACCCACAAGGTACGACCACACGATATAGCACATCACACATGGGTTCATAATAACATATTTGATCACAATGGCTGCTCGAAATCAACTCAGCATCGACAATCAGCCTCACGTCTGAAAGAACTCTATTTCCAAGCCCCATAATACTGATAATGATGCAATAAACACAAAGACCTCATTATTAGGCACCCGAATCACTGATCCACAACTAACACCGCGGGGCACACATCCCGCAAACTAAGCTAAAGAAGCACATAACGAAATGACTTTATGAAAATAGAAACATATAAAGGAACTATCAAACATGCCCATAGGCACAACTCTCTATCAATACTGACTTACCAAAATCAATATAATAAGGAAGAAGCAAAGCATATGAACAAACCACAAGAATCCCATCCTGATAAAAAAATTCCCGCGGTACTCAGCCCGGTCCAAACATATCGAATCATAAATATCACGAGGACCTCACCCTCAACTCTGAATCACATACCGAAAATATACCATACCAATTGAAATTCCTCCACTAACTCATCTCGGCTGATAAAATCATAACGCTAACTGAACTCATATCTCGATGGAGTGTCAAATCACAGCTCGTAAACAAAATACTTAGGAAAAATCACATAAATCTTACCACGAGGAACAACAAGGACCCACTTCCAGTTTCACCACTATCAAGGATGAATAAAACAACGATGGACATGGGTTACCACTCATAGAATCTACCAACAGGAGCAACATGAAAAAAAGATAGAGCGCAAAGCATGAAACTCACTCATAAATGAAACAACAAACAAGGGAACTCATCCCGACCAACATAACTATAATGAAATACAATTGGTTTCCCTCTGTAACACATAAAAACATACTTGTGTGATAATATCTGGCACAATGGCCTCCAGCCTACTATATGAAACACATCAATGGGTCGGGCCTCCCCCTCTTGGGCGCCCTCAACTCACCTGAATACCCTGCTATAACACATTTGCCTAAAATCCTGGAACAATATCTCACCCTGTGGCTAACACCTCTACGCTCAAAACAATCCCTCTGCTGACGTGGCTGTGGAAACCATATAATAAGAGTCCTCCGAGACCCATGAGTACCTGAAACCCCATGCGAAGATGGTAATGCAAACTGAACTGGCTGGCCCAAAAATCTCTACCGTGTCGTACCTTGCCTCCATAATACGGACAAGCATATTTCTCCGATCTACGAGGCCTCCTCGCCTCCCTGAACTCTCTCTCCTGATCTCATCTGTACTCCCGCTCCCGGTCCCACATGATCTCTAACTGGCGAGCGATCCCTACCACCTGCTGAAACGAGGCATTCGACTCTAACTCTCGAGTCCTGCTGAACCGAATATCATGCCTGAGTCCCTCAATGAATCTACGGGCTCGCCTCTTAACTGAAGCAACCAAGTGAGGCGCATATCTGGCCAACTCGCTAAATCCGACATAGCGCTCTAACACTGACATAGTTCCCTGACGTAATTGCTCCAACTCCGTGCATATGCATCTTGGAGGAACTGGAGTGAAAACTCCCTCAAAAGCATCTCTGAAACCTGAATCCTTGCAAGTGAAGCTAACTCGGACAGGCTACCCCAACCCATATGCCCCCCACCACTGACAAACTACTTCTCTGAGCTGAGACGTGACAAAAATAACCCCGCTCGTCTCTACAAACCCGAAGTACGAAAAATGTAGTGGCACTCCTCCAGAAAACCCGGGGCATCATCTGTCGCCAATCCACTGAAAGATAGGAGGGTGGTACTTCCTGTACCTCTCAAGTCCAAGGTATTTTTCCTCCGATGCTGCTGCCCTAGCCACGTGCTGAACTGAAACCACATGTCGTGCTTCCATGACAACTGGAACCTGACCAATATGATCTCGCTGCTCTGGAGTGTAGACGGTGGGAGTCTAAACTCCTCCCCTGATCCATGGAATAGCCGGTGGACTAGAATCAATACCGCATGAGTCAATGTACCAATCGTACTTGAGAACTGTGCCAAGGTCTCTTGAAGTCCGGGGTAACAACAGGCACCTCCAGTACCTGTCCCCTAACTAGAACTACTGGCGGCTCCTCAACAGTTGTACTGGTAGGCATCTTAACTGCGGTACGTGCTCCTCGTCGGCCTCTATCTCTGACCCTTGCGAAATTTACTTCGGGGTAACATCATCAGGAGCCGCAGTTCGTGTCCTCACCATCGGTGAGAGAATGGAACGATAGTTTCAAACTTCAAGATCAATGAACTCGCACGATAGCAATGAAGGAAGTGAAATTGTCCTTATAGTTCCGTAGCCTCTCGAAGATAAGTGCAGACGTCTCCGTACCGATCCGCAAGACTTTACTAAACTCGCTTATGACTCGTAGAACCTATGAACCTAGAGCTCTGATACCAACTTGTCACGACCCAATTTTCCCTCCATTGGGTATCGTGACGACACCTAGCCTTAAGGAATAGGTAAGCCTAACATTTAGTAAACATAAATAAAATATTGAAACCTTTGAATGTTTCTCGATAAAAATATCTATACATTACATATCATACCAAAACCCGGTAAGTACAAGTCATAAACTTTAAGGAATCTACACTAACATCTCTAAATACCAATGTTTAGAATAAATACAACAGTGTACGAATACTACTTGTAAGAAGGTGACTCCAAAACCGCGAACGCTGAAGCGGTTTTACCTCGAGTCTCCACAACAGCAACCGCGCTGCTAGCTATCGATCAACTGCTATGAAAAAACCTGGGATCTGCACAAAACAATGTGCAGAAGAGTAGCATGAGCACACCACAACGGTGTCCGGTAAGTATCAAGACTAACCTCGGTGGAGTAGTGACGAGGACTAGTCAAGACACCCACTGGTCTAATAAATTAAACAGACATACGTATAGGAATGACATGACACCTGTCTAATGGCTACACCATATAATTATCAACATAACAAGTACAAAGCAGAAGGAAGATACAGTAAATAACACAAAACATCGTAAAACTTCACAGAAGAAAGGAAGGGGGTGCGAATCAAAAGCGGAAACCACAACACAGTAAAAACAATAGTAACTCAGCACTGCAATAATTTCCCCCTCAAGCCTTAGTCAACAACTCCTACAATTTAGTCAATTCTCCGAGTGAAACCTTTAAATCGTAAGTTTATATTGAAAGCTTTTTAAAAATATAATCATTTCATTTTGAGTAAAGTCTCCTTCGAAATACACTTCCTCCAACGATATATAAATATACTATACATAACGAAAACCTCAACACAAATTCCTTTCAATAAAAGATTTTTAGATGTAACTTTCTAGTAGATGTTTTCCAAACATAGCTTCTTTCAAATGAATGCTTTGCAAACATACCTTTGGAAAACAATAACCTTGCAACATAGTTTCCTTCGAGGTAAATTCCTTCAAACTTTACTTTTCAATAATTGTCTTTCAGACGCAGTTTCCAATAGAACAAGTGCACGACACCACCCTTCGTGCTTTTAATTTAAATAATATGGCACGACATCAACCTTCGTGCTTTACACTCTTTCCTTACATGATAATGAATATAAACAATGGCACGACATCACCCTTCGTGCTTTACACTCTTTCCTCACATGATAATGAATATAAACAATGGCACATCATCACCCTTCGTGCTTTACACTCTTTCCTCACATGATAATGAATATAAACAATGGCACATCATCACCCTTCGTGCTTTACACTCTTCCTCACCCACTCAAATGAAATGATAGCATTCAGACAAGGGAATCAACATCATAAACAATCATAGAAATCATATTGTCCCGGCAAGGGAGTCAACAATGGAAACAACATCATCAACAACATGAACAATAATAGAAACCATATTGTCCCGGCAAGGGAGTCAACAATGGAAACAATATCATCAATAACATAAACAATAATAGAAACCATATTGTCTCGGCAAGGGAGTCAACAATGGAAACAATATCATCCCAGCAAGGGAAAACAACTATAACCAATCTCACATAAACAATTAGCTTCACGGAATAAACTTAGTTTGAACAATGCTCAGTAATAGGCAACACCAAGGAAGTACCATCAACACAGATGTTTATCAACTAAACCTAAGTAGAACTTAAGGGAAAATCATATCATTCACAATGAACGACTCACGGGCATGCTTGACACCAACATGTAGAGATTTCAATTTCTGCTATACAATCATAGGGCAAGATTATACTAGTTCTAGTTAATAGGCAGTTTATGAAGGAAGATAAGGCACAACAGTAGGAAAGGTAAAGTGTTCATTTAAGTCAATTAATATCAATAAGAAACAAGTAACACTAAGCAAGTAATTTCTAATTTGAACAGGAAGAAACAAAACTCGCAATCAGGAACTAAAATGTAACAATTACAACTTCATACACGGGGAATATAAGGACCTACAAATCCTAAAAGGCCAACCTATTTGCAAATAAGTATGAGTACACACTCGTCACCTTGTGTACACTGACTGCAATCAACATAGAATACTCAATCCTAAGGGGTAGTTTTTCCCACACAAGGTTAGGCAAGATACTTACCTCGAAGACGACAACCCGGTACTCCAAAATGAACTTCTCGGTCAAAAAGACCTCTGGATGGCTCAAAATAAACTAAAGCAACTTCAAAGTACATATAAAACGTATAAGAAACTATTCTGAATAATAAAGTGTCAATCTTTATAAATTTATAAAATCAACTCCCGGGCCCGTACCTCGGAACCCGTCAAATTTTACAAAATCCGAATACCCATTCCGATACAAGTTCAATCATACAAATTTTATCAAATTCCGATATCGTTTGGTCCCTCAAATCACGATTTTTCATTTCAGAAGTTTTCTTTCAAAACACACATTTTCTTCACCCCAAAACACAATTTAAATGGTAAAAACAAGGATAAAATCATGGAATATATATGAATCTAGGTGAGGAACACTTACCCACTCGATTAGCTTGAAAATCGCCAAAAATCGCTCCCAAATCCATAGTCCAAAACTCAAAATATGAAGAAAATGGCTAACCCATGCTTAAATGGAATCTTCCAGGGCTTCCGCACCTGCGACCAACTTAGCCGCTTCTGCGCATCTGCAGGTGCGCATGACCTATCGCACCTGTGCCCCTTTCCGCTTCTGCGCCCAAGAGCCCGCTCCTGCGGTGCCGCACGTGCGCCCAAATACTCCGCACCTACGGAGGCTGCCCAGTCCTCCTCCTTTCGCACCTGCGCACCCTTTTCCTCACCTGCGAAGCTCGCACCTGCAGTTCCCTATCCGCAGGTGCGGTCGCACCAGCACAGCAACACCAACTGCATTTCCAAGCTTTAAGCTTCCCATTAACCATCCTAAACCACCCCGAGCCCCTAGGGATCTCAACCAATTACACCAATAGGTCACATACCAATACATGAACTTAGTCGAACGTCTGGAACACCCAAAACAACATCAAAACACCGAATCAAATTTCATATTCAAGCCTAAGAATTTCGAAACTTCTAAAATTCGCCAACGATGCTGAAACCAACCAAACCACGTCCGAATGGCTTGAAATTTTGCATACAAATCATAAATAATACCACGGACCTACAGCCACTCACGGAATTCCATTCTGAGCCCGATATCAAAATTTCACCTATCGGCCGAAATCGCCGAATTTCTAACTTTCGCTGAATTACCTCAAATCACTCTACGGACCTCCAAAACCAATTCCGGACGCGCGCCTAAGTCCAAAATCATCATACGAAGCTGTTGACATTAACCAAAACTCATTTTGAGGCCGTTTACACCAAAGTCAAACCTCGTGTTAACTTTCATCACTTAAGCTTCAAAATTTGATATTTTTCTCCCAATTCGACTCCGGATTATCCTATAACTGAATCCAACCACGCACGCAAGTCGATATATACAAAAGTGACCCCCCCCCCACTTAGGCCCCCACCGCGGTCCGCACAAACACGACCGCGGCCGCGAAGGCCTTTCCGCGGACCGCGCAAAGACGACCTCGGCCGCGAAGTCCCTTCCGAGGACCGCGCAAATACGACCGCGGCCGCGAAGGCCCTCTGCGGACTTCACAAAGGCGACTGCGGACCGCATTGGTAGGTTCAGAGATCTGCACTTCTCTGAACCTGCAACAACCCTGTTTTAAGCCTAAAACATCCCGGAACCTACCCGAAACTCACCCGAGCCCTTGGAACTTCAAACCAAATGCGCACACAGACTTGGAAAACATCCTACGGACTTATTCGTGTAATCAAATCGCCAAAATAACATCATAAACGTCGAATTAAACCTCAAAATCAATGAAATTTTCTCAAAACTTCTTTAAAAATCAATTTTTGCATTTTTGATCCGAATCACGTCAAACAAAGTCCATTTCTTATCAAACTTTACAGACAACACATATAAATCATATCGAACCTGTACCGGGATCCAGAACTATAATACGGGCCTGATACCACAGGTTTCACATAACATTTCACTTTCAAAAGCTTTTATATTTTTCTGAAAACAATTTCCTTTAAAGATTCATTTCTTGGACTTGGGACCTCGAAATTCGATTCCGGGCATACACCCAAGTCCCATATTTTCCTACGGACCCTCCGGGACCGTCAAATCACGGGTCCGGGTCTGTTTACCAAAAATATTGACCAAAGTCAACTCTACTCAAATTTCAACACAAAATTATTATTTTTATCAGTTTTCCGCATAACGGCTTACCGGCTACACGCCCGGGCTACGCACGCAAATCGAGGTGATAGAGAAGGAGGATTTCATGACCTCGGAACATATATTTAGCTAAAAATACACGGGATGACCTTTTGGGTCATCACAAGTGAGCCAAAGAATTGACCTGTTTCACCACAACTGTGATATCCCACAATAGATAGACATAGTATACCTGCTACAAATTAGGAATTGTGTTTAAACTAAAAATTATAGAAGCTATTGAACTTTATGGTCGCGTCGATGAAAAAGCAAATATACCTCCATAAACGCATATCAAACATAATAACATCAATTAATAGGAGAGAAATAATATGCTTATAATGTATCAAATCATCTAGTTCAGTGAACTTACAATGAAAAAGATAGAATAACATCTATCCAGAATTCCTGCTTGATGTGCACAAAGGAGAAAGAATTACTTTAAAGTAGAAAACTGATTTCAAAAGGGAGTGAAATCATGTAACCGAGAATTGCCATAGAAGAATGGGTGGGTTAGGAGTTAGAAATCGTGGTGTGAGATTGTGGGAATCGTGGGAATGAAAGTCGAATCTGTAGGAATTGATATCTTCTAGGTCAACAGCATGGAGAGAGGAGTTATATTATGCGCGGGTTTCAGTATATAATTTTAATTTGAAAAAACCATTTCCTTAAATAACGTAGATATTTTATTATTTTGAAATTCAAATTTTAAAGATAAACTAATTTTACCTAACTTAACTATAGTCTTAAAATTGCCACATGGCATTTTTGTCACGATCCAAACCGAACGGGCGCGACGGGCACCCGGTGCGACTCAACCGAGTACCAACGTAACATATCCTTCTTATCATACTATCATGGGACATTGAACTGCAAAGGTGTCATGAGATAACCAGAATAAACATAAGGGAATACTGGATATAGGACGACACAACATGGTATAAAAACTTATACATGTGACATACAAGACTATACAGCCGACATGATCATTTGTAAACTCAAAACATTGGCCGACAAGGCCATACAGGTATTCATATACATGACATCTATCTACAAGCCTCTAAGAGTATATAATATCATAAAAGTCGAGGCAGGGCCCCGCAATACTAATCAATACATGTCCAAATCATACTGACCAAATAGGCAACTCTAGAGCAAATTGAGCGTACCAACATCTTCCGCTTAGCTGATAGCCTATTTGGAGGACTGGAAACATGTCTATCGAGACATGGGGGCATGAAACGCAGCGTCCCCAGGAAAAAGGTACGTCAATACAAATAAAATACCGAGTATGTATGGCATGATAAGCAGTATATAATAGACATGAAAGAAGCATGGAGTAAAAGACTCAACCTGTAAGTCTGAATAACTTTGTGAATCATGAAACATTTATGATGTCATGCATATGTGTATAAATGTCACCATGCATAGATATATGCGTACATAACATCATCAAGCCTCTAAGGGCATCCCATCATATCATCTCGGCCACTGTGGGCGAAATCATCAAACGTATACCAGTTGATCAGGTGGTGGTGCGCATATAATGTCATAACCTTTCCCCATACCCCATATACATATATTATATGCGTATATAACACCATATGGTCTTGGATCAATGTACATGTATAATGAATGCAATGCATAATAAGTAAGTCAATAGGATCTTTCGAAATGTCATAAGATCAATATGCCTTCGAATAAACTTTATCAACTACGTATTATTCTGAGACCCATGAACAGAAGATATAATAATAAGACACATGGGAAATCAAGAACATAGGTGTTGAATCAAGTCACTGCATGGTTTTGAATATTGACAAATGCCAACCCAGTTGAACCAGGTCCATCAGGGCAAATATAGTCAAACATACCCATTGGCACAAGAAGCGTCCATGCACAGGAGATAAATATCATCTGGGAACTAAGAGGTTATCTCCTAAGCGAAAATGTTGCAAATTGATAAGGAGATGGACTTCGACTTCAGGTAGGACAGAATCAAGATCAAGGAAGTTGAGATAAACACAAAAGAAGAGTTGCATTAGAACTGAACAACAACATCTCAACTACTGACTCTATAAAGTGTTGAAGCATTCATGCTGAAGAATTTGACGCACAAACACAGAAGTGAAACAAGAACTGAAAGCAAAATTACCAAAGCAATTTTGCAAGCAGAATCTTTGTGCGAAAAAAAAGCTACTTGAACCAGCTAGAAGAACCAGTTCTATTTGTTATCTTTCGAGTCTAGTGGTTTGTAGTAGGTGATTAAATATTGTAGCTTTCAGCTTTATCTAGAAGCAATTGTAATAGGTACACACTGTTCAAGTTAGAGTTAACTTGAAGTTTGTCGCAATTAGCTAGAGGCTAGTTTTCCACAAAGGGATTAGAGTTAGTCCTTAGGTTTACAAAAGAGTTTATTTTGTAAATGTTGTTTGGTTCAGAGTTATAGTGAAGAGTTTGGGAAAATCCTACTGGGAAGTAGGTCGTGGTTTTTTCACCTTTTAAGCCAGGTGTTTTCCACGTAAAATTGTTGTGTTCTTTAAATTCTGCAATTACTTTTCTGCAAACTATAGAAGTTGGAACACCAAGAAGAACCAGGTTCTTCTATAGAGACTGCACTCGAAAATTGGACACCACACAAATTACCTCCCCTCTTTTGTGGTATTGAAGTATAAAACATCAATTGGTATCAGAGCAGGTTATCCTTGAAAAGGCTACCGCCTTGGAAAAGATCAAAATGAGTGCACCACCTGGAAACTGGGAGGGTCAATCAACTGCAAGGCCACCACTCTTTAATGGCCCTAATTACTCCTAATGGAAGAACAGGATGAAGGATCACTTGATTGGAGAGGACAATGAACTTTGGGACATAGTCACTGATGGTC
>ML275540.1:0-12748 GCA_005239495.1 Nicotiana undulata | reverse complement strand
GAACAATTTCCAATCGAAAGATATCAAATTTAACTCAAAAATCCGAAACCGGTCAAAACCCGATCCCCAGGCCCGCGTCCTGAAACTCAGAAATTTCTATACCAAAATGTTCTTCGTTCTCCGACCGGAATCGCCAAAAACTAACTTTCACCAATTCAAGCCTAATTCTACACCGGACATCACAAAATTATTCTGAACACACTCCTAAGTCCCAAATCACCTAAAGAAGCTATCCGAGCAATAAAATTTGCCTTCCGAGGTCGTTTACCAATAAGTTAACTCTTAGTTGACGTTTCCCATTTTAAGGTTATTTTTAAAGGCTAATTGACTGAACTCTCACTACAACCATTCGATTTCAAGCCTATAAACTCTAATATATCAAATACAATATAACCGATCTATATCAAGTCAATAACAATAATTATAATGCAGGTTTTACGTACCAGGTCATTACAGGAGGCCAGTCAGTCAGAGGCTGCCCTAGAGGGGGAGGTCGATCAGGTGGAGGGCAGGCTCGCTTCTATGCACTCCCAGCCAGACCAGATGCCATAACTTCAGATGCGGTGATTACAGGTATTATCTCAGTCTTCCACCGAGATGCTTCGGTATTATTTGATCCTGGTTCCATGTATTCATATGTTTCATCATACTTTGCTCATTTCTTGGATATACCCCGTGAGCCCTTGATTACATATGTTCATGTGTCGACTCCGGTGGGTGATAGTGTTGTGGTAGACCGGGTGTACCAGTCTTGTGTTATATCTATTGGGGGTCTGGAGACCCAAGCATATCTATTATTGCTTAGCATGGTTGACTTCGATGTAATTTTGGGCATGGATTGGCTATCTCTGTGCCATGCTATTCTCGATTGTCACGCCAAGACCGTGACCTTAGCTATGCCCGGATTGCCGAGGATTGAGTGGAGAGGTTCGGTGGAGTATGTGCCTAGTAGGGTGATTTCCTACTTGAAGGCTCAACGTATGATTGGGAAGGGATGTGAGTCTTATCTGGCTTTTGTGAGGGATGTTAGTAGTGAGACTCCTTCTGTTGATTCTGTTCCTATGTTCGTGATTTTCCAGACGTATTCCCTGAAGACCTGCCAGGCCTGCCACCTGACAGGGACATTGATTTTGGTATCGACTTGGTGCCAGGCACCCAACCTATCTCTACCCCACCTTATCGTATGGCACCAGCGGAGTTGAAAGAATTGAAGGAGCAGCTTCAGGAGCTCCTAGATAAGGGGTTCATCCGGCCTAGTGTGATACCTTGGGGTGCACCGATGTTGTTTGTGAAGAAAAATGATAGTTCCATGCGCATGTGCATCGATTATAGGCAGTTGAACAGGGTTACGGTGAAGAACCGATATCCTTTGCCTCGTATTGATGACTTGTTTGACTAGCTTCAGGGAGCTAGGGTGTTCTCCAATATTGACTTAAGGTCCATGTATCATCAGTTGAAGATTCGGGATTCTAACATTCTGAAGACTGCTTTCAGGACCAGATATGGCCACTATGAGTTCCTTATTATGTCAATTGGGCTGACCAATGCCCCAGCAACCTTTATGCACCTGATGCATAGCGTGTTTCGGCCTTATCTCGATTCTTTCATCATTGTGTTCATTGATGACATCTTGATATATTCTCGTAGTCAGGAGGATCATGCTCAGCATTTGAGGGTTGTGTTGCAGAGGTTGAGGGAGGAGAAACTTTATGCAAAGTTCTCCAAGTGTGAGTTTTGGCTTGGTTCGGTAGCTTTCTTGGGGCATGTGGTATCCAGTGAGGGTATTCAGGTTGATTTGAAGAAGGTTGAGGCAGTGCAGAGTTGGCCCAGACCATCCTCAGCTACGGAGATTAGGAGTTTCCTTGGTTTGGCGGGATATTACCGTCCTTTGTAGAGGGGTTATCTTCTATAGCTTCACCTTTGACCAGAGTGACTCAGAAGGGTGCTCCATTCAGATGGTCTGATGAGTGTGAGGAGAGCTTTTAAAAGCTCAAGTCAGGATTGACCACAACTCCAGTTTTGGTTTTGCCTACTGGTTCGGGTTCTTATACAATCTACTGTGATGCTTCTAGAGTTGGCTTAGGAGCGGTATTGATGCAGGACGGTAGGGTGATTGCCTACGCGTCTAGACAATTGAAGGTGCACGAGAGGAATTATCGAGTGCACGATCTTGAGTTATCTGCCATTGTTCATGCCTTAAAGATTTGGCGCCATTATTTGTATGGGGTACAGTGTGAGATTTTCACCGATCATCGTAGCCTACAGTATCTGCTGAAGCAGAAGGACTTGAATTTGTGCCATAGGAGATGGTTGGAGCTTCTAAATGACTATGAACTCACCATTTTATATCATCCGGGGAAGGCCAATGTGGTAGCCGATGCCCTGAGTCACAGAGTAGAGAGTTTGGGGAGTTTAGCCTACCTTCCAGTAGCAGAGCAACCTTTAGCACTTGAGGTTCAGGATTTAGCGGGTCAGTTGGTGAGATTGAATTTGTCAGAGCCTCCGCGGGTTTTAGCTAGTATAGCTTCCAGATCTTCTTTGTATGATCAAATTAGAGCACGCCAGTATGATGACCGACACTTGTTAGTTCTTCAGAACAGGGTTTGTCGAGGTGATGCCAGGGATGTGACTATTGGTGATGACGAGGTTATGAGGATGCAGGGCCGTATTTTGCGGGCCCAATGTGGATGGGCTTCAAGAGTTGATATTAGCAAAGGCCCATAGCTCGCGGTATTCCATTCACCCGAGTGCAGCGAAGATGTATCAGAATCTGAGACAGCAGTATTGGTGGAGGCGGATGAAGAGAGATATTGTTGAGTATGTAGCACGATGTATCAACTTCCAGCAGGTCAAGTATGAGCAGCAAAGACCAGGTGGATTGCTTCAGAGATTAGATATTCCGGAGTGGAAGTGGGAGCGGATCACCATGGACTTTGTAGTTGGGCTTCCACGGACTACGAGGGGATTTGATGCTATTTGGGTCATTGTGGATCGACTGACCAAGTCCACGCACTTCATTCCTGTTGGTAACACCTATACTTCGGAGTGGTTAGCTGGTATCTACATCAGGGAGATTGTCCTATTGCATGGAGTTCTGGTTTCTATCATTTCTGACATAGGTACTCAGTTCACATCTCGGTTTTGGAGGGTCGTGCAGAGAGGTATGGGTACTCAGGTAGAGTTGAGCACAACATTTCATCCTCAGACTGACGGGCAGCGGAGCTGACTATTCAGATTTTAGAGGACATGTTACGTGCCTGTGTGATTGATTTTTGGGGTTCACGGGACCAGTTTCAGCCACTTGCGGAGTTTTCTTACCATAATAGCTACCAGTCTAGTATTCAGATGGCCCCGTATGAGGCTTTATATGGTAGGAGGTGTAGATCTCCGGTTGGTTAGTTTGAGTCCGGCGAGGCTAGGCTATTGGGCACAGATTTGGTTCATGATGCATTGGAGAAGGTGAAGTTGATTCAGGAACGACTTCGTACGGCGCAGTCTAGGCAGAAGAGTTACGTGGACCGGAAGGTCCGGGATGTGTTTTTTATCAAGGGAGATAAAGTACTGTTGAAGGTGTCACCCATGAAGGGTGTTATGAGGTTCGGGAAGAGGGGAAAGTTGAGTCCCCGGTTTATTGGTCCTTTTGAGGTGCTTCAGAAGGTTGGAGAGGTGTCTTATAGACTTGCCTTGCCACCCAGCTTGTCGAGTGTTCATCCGGTATTCCATGTGTCGATGCTCCGAAAGTATGTTGGTGACCCGTCTCATGTTTTTGACTTCAACACAATTCAACTCGAGGGTGATATGTCATATGAGGTAGAGCCAGTAGCAATTTTGGACCGTCAAGTCAGAAAGTTGAGGTCTAAGGATATAGCTCCAGTGAAGGTTCAGTGGAGAGGTCAGCCAGTGGAGGATGCTACTTGGGAGACCGAGCGGGAGATGCAGAGCATATATCCTCACTTGTTTGAGACTCTAGGTATGTTTCTAGACCCGTTCGAGGACGAACGTTTATTTAAGAGGGGGAGAATGTAATGACCCGGTCGGTCATTACGTAGAACATACATCATTATTACTGTTTTTGCCTCGTCATAGGTTAGTTTTACTATTTATGATGTGTTAGAGTCGGTTGGCTCGGGCTCGGAATGGTTGTGGTAGGAATTGAGAAACTTAGTCTCTAGAATTAGCCTTATAGTTGGGAAAGTCAGCTGAGAGTTGACTTATTGGTAAACGACCTCGTAATGCGGATATTATGGATTGGATAGCTTCTTTAGGTGATTTGGGACTTAGGAGTGTGTTCAAAATATTTTTGTAATGTCTGGTGTAGAATTAGGCTTGAATCGGCGAAAGTTAGTTTTTGGTGATTTCCGGTCGGCAGTGGAAAATAAGCTATCGGGTTCAGAATGGAATTCCGGAAGTGGGAACAGGTTCGTAATGTCATTTTGGATATGTCTGCAAAATTTCAGGTCAATCGGAGGTGTTTTGGATAGTTTCGGCATCGTTGGTGGAATTTAAAAATTTCAAAGTTCATAGGCTTAAATTTGATGTGATTTTGGTGTTTTGATATTATTTTGGGTGTTCCGAGGGTGCAACTAAGTTTGAATGATCATATACGATATGTTGGTATGTTTGGTTGAGGCCCCGAGGGGCTCGTGATGGTTTTGAGTGGTTAACGGGAAAATTTGGGACTTCAAATGTGCAGCTTCAGCTGCTGATTTTCATTCTACTGATGTAACCGCACCTACGGATGTTTGATCGTAGGTTCGGGCCCGCAGAAGCGGAAAAGAACTCTACAAATGCGTATTTTGGTCGGCTCAGTAGAAGGTCGCAGATGCGGATAAGGGAACGCACCTGCGGAGTCGCAGGTGCGGAATTCGGGTCGCAGGTGCGGGTTTAGGCCATTTAATGTAAAGTCGTAGGTGCGGCGAATTTGACCGCAGGTGCGGTCCGGAGGTGCGAGAAGAGGGACCGCAAGTGCGAAAAGCCTGGGCAGAAAGTATATAAGTTGGACTTATCGAATTTTGGTCTTCCTCTCACCATTTTTCATACGGGTTTCAAGCTTTTGGAGGGGTTTTGAAGAGGGAGACCATCGTTTTTCATTGAGGTAAGGTTTTTGGACTTCATAACTCGATTATATGTGATTAAGACCTAATTAGTGGCGTTTAATTGGGAAAAATCAGTGGAAAATGGGAGAACTAGGGCTTGAGTTTAAGAGACCTTCTAGGGGTGATTTGAGGGGTCACTTGGACTCCGATTTCAGCATTCTTTATATGTATAGACTCTTGAGATGATGAGGATCATTTTGGTATAAAGTTTTTCGAGTTCCGAGATGTGGGCCTGGGGGTCGGGTTTGGCCAATTTCGGGATTTTTGAGTATCTTTGATACATTTCGAGTGGGTTTCATTCCTTGGCGTATTGTAATGGTATAAATCTGATTTTTGGTAGATTTGGAGCACTCGGAGGCCGAATTTAGAGGCAAGGGCATTGCGGAGTAGTATTTTAGCCGGTTTTGAGGTAAGTAACGTTTCCAAACTTGGAACTGAGGGTTCGAAACCCTAATTTATCTGGTATTTGATGTTAATTAAGGTGACACACGTGCCAGGTGAATGGCATGCGGGCGTACACCGAATATTGTGGCCTGGCTCATCCCATGGCACTGCCTAATTGTTATTTCAGGCTGATACTTGTACTGTGAAGGTTGTATTTACCTTGAATATATTAGAAACATTTTGAGTATAATTGCTAAGGCTTCACACCAATATGTTCAGACCTGAATGATCATTTATTGCTGTCTCCATATGTGACTATTTGCTTTCATGTACTCAGTCCTGTTATAGCATATGGTTCATGCCTCAGTCTCAGTAATTGTTAGTTTATTTATATGATATCATTGTTTGGGCTGATTCTTATATCTGTGAGCCTTGTGAGTGAGATTGGAAGGTATTGACTGAGTGAGGCCAAGATCCTGGTATTGAGACAGTTATGAGATTGGACTGCACATCGCAGCAATCCTTGGATCACGCCTTCGTTGGCTTAATATAGCGCTTGGGCTTATAGGAGCCCCTCCGGAGTCTTTACACTCCCAGTGAGCGCACAAATATTGAGGGATGGATCTTCCCTGGGCATGGATCTTGTCCGAAGTTATTGATATATTGAGGGATGGATCTTCCCCGGACATGGACCTTGTCAGAGTAATATGTTCCGAAGATGGATCTTCTCCGTGGGGCTGGACCGTCCTTTTCCTCAGTACTAGGTGACTACGTCACTTGTGTTTATGTATAATCCGGGATGGACTTTCCCTGGGCCTGAGGACCAATTCTAGTACTGAGTGGACTTCCTTGTAAGAGTTAGGATACTGTGTACATATCATTCTGATTCCTTATGATCATATGGTGTATGTAGATTGTACAGACATAATTGTTGTATCTTTGTTTATTTTTTGTTATATTACTGTCATGTCCAATTTTATATATTGTTGTTCATGAATATCGGGGGTTTAGTCCGTCACTACCTCTCATCCCATAGTTTGGGTTTGTTACTTCTGAGTTGGTGTACTCACGTTACCTCCTGCACTTTGTATACAAATCCAGGTACATTTGGACCCGGCTCTGGTCATTGAGTAGCTTACAATTTCCATCAGAGTTATCGAGGTAGCAGCTGGCGACCGTGATCTCGTCATCTCTTTCTTACTCTACCCGTCGTTATTTACTTTTCAGACTATGTTGTCCATTCCTCTTTTATTTACCTTATGTATTAGCAGCTCATGACTGTGTGACACTGGATCCGGGATTTGTAGGACTGAAGTTTTGGTTTCATAGATGGTTTTAGTTTCAGATTTATTATTGTTATTATCTTCAAACTTGTAAAAAATGATATTTTCTCTGGTAATCGAATCTAGATTAGTTATAAATAGATGGTTGGCCTGGTTTCACGACAGGCGCCATCACGACTCCGAAAATGGGTCGTGACACCCAGATTGCTAAGATGGATACTCCTTTTTCAAGAATTCGATATTAAAATAGAAGATCGAATAGGTTCTGAGAATCAGGTAAATGATCATTTGTTTCATTTGGAAAACCCTCCTACTGAGATAAAAGATATCAAAGAGGAATTTCCCGATGAACATATATTCTCAGTCACAACCGTTATAAATCAACCACCTTGGTTTGCTGATATTGCCAACTATTTGGATGGAGGATGGATTCCAAAAGATTTTTCTTATGAACAAAAGAAAAAACTTAAAAAAGAAGTAAGACATTATTACTGGGAAGATCCTTACTTGTTAAAATTTTGTGCAGATGACATAATGAAGAGATGTGTGCCGGAGACACAAATGAACAACATATTAAGTCACTGCCATGATGGAGCTGCAGAAGGACACTATGGAGGAAGAAAGATAGCAACTAAAGTACTTGAAGTTGAATTTTTCTGGGCTACTCTATTCAAAGATGCAAGGAATTATGTCGCCACTTGCGATAAATGCAGAGAATCGGTAACATTTTAAAAAGGGACGAAATGCCTCTTAACTCTATTTTTGTGTGTGAAATTTTTTATGTATGGGGCATTGATTTTATGGGTCATTTTCCTCCTTCAAACGGCTATGAATATATTTTGGTAGCTGTTGACTATGTTTCAAAATGGGTAGAAGCAATTTCGACTAGAAAAAATGATGCTCATATTGTTTGTCCTTTTCTCAAGAAAAATATTTTTCTAGATTTGGAACTCCACGAATTATAATAAGTGATCAAGGAACTCATTTCATAAATAGACAATTTGCTAGTTTGTTACTTAAATATGGAGTAACTCATAAAACAGAAACTCCATATCATGCTCAGACAAGCGGGCAAGTAGAAGTTTCCAACAGAGAATTAAAAAGAATTTTAGAAAAAACTGTTGGTTCTTCTCGAAAAGATTGGTCTTTAAAATTGGATGATGCTTTATGGCCATACAGAACTGCTTTCAAAACTCCCATTGGCACATATCCTTATAGACTAGTTTTTGAAAAAGCTTGTCATTTACCTGTGGAATTAGAACATAAAGCATATTGGGCTATAAAATTGTTGAATCTAAACTTGCCAGATGCAAGTAAAATTCGTCTATTTCAGCTTAATGAGTTGGAAGAGTTCAGACTTACAGCATACGATAATGCAATATTGTACAAGGAAAAGACAAAAAAAATGGCATGACAAGCTCATCCAGCATAAAGATTTTAAAGTTGGAGATCAAGTTTTGTTGTACAATAGCCGACTGGGATTATTCCCTGAAAAATTTAAGTCACGCTGGACAGGACCATATACAGTAACAGAAATTACCCGATATGGTGTCATTGAAATACAACATATAAATGGGGGAGAAAACTTTAAAGTAAATGGTCACCGACTGAAGCCTTATGTCACCATGATATTTGACAAACAGCTTTCAACAATCTTTATTGCTTAAAAAAAATTAAAATAATAAATCGAGTTGACGACATTAAACTTAGAACTATATCCTTACTTCTTAAATCTTTCTAAATAATATTAGTTGTATAAATNTGGTGAAGCTGGGAGCGGCAGTTCGATCGAGAAGAAAGAGAAGAAAGAGAAGAGAGTAAAAAAGGTTTGGGTTTTTATGAAAATTGGTAATTGTAATTATATGCCTTTTTTAATAATGTAAGTATTAATTAATTGCCTAATAAATTATTAATATTAATTATAAATTATGTGTAATTATTCTAATATTCTTTAAGAATATCACTAATGTACTTCGACATAATTAGTCTAATTATATATATATATATATATATATATATATATATATATATATATATATATATATATATACTATATCTTATTTATAGTATATGTATTAGTGTTTACTATAAATAATATTATTATTTTTTAAAAAAATCGTTGATTTGGAAAGGTTACGTCCTTTCTCACCTTCTTTTAGTTTACTTCGTGAAATTTACTAATGAATTTCTTTATAAGTTTATATGTAGATTTTGTGTAGTACATATTCCTTTAAATAAATCTTAAAAAAAATTGAAAAAGGAGATGACAATCTGGACAAGAATTTTGACCTAGCGGGCCCGGGGTCGAATTTTGGTATTTTTGGAAGAATGCTTGAAATGGAATATCTAGGCTATGAGATTGTATTATTGAGTCTTTATTGATATTATTGAATTAATTATGCCTAGATATCGTTGTTTCGGAGTCGAATTATAAAGGAAAGACGGTCTTAGAGGGTTGCTTGCTATACTTCGGACCGAGGTAAGTGTCTTGCCTAACTTCGGTGAGGGAATAGGTATTATTTTCTATGTGCTAAGTGATCATCATGTTCTGACGAGTACCTATGCAATGTGTGAAGCATGCTCGTGAGTCTATTTTGATAGAAATTGCAGTATTTCTTCCATGTTTAGCATATTATGAGATTGTCTTTACTGAGTAATTTATTCTTGATTGAAAGTACTGGCTGTTGAGTTTGAGAAGTGTTGATACGAATGATAATCCAAGTGTAGAGTATGCGATTGAGGTGATTGGTTATAGCTGAGACCCTTGTCGGGCATATGTTGAGTTATTAAATTGATGTTTTCCCCTTGTCGGGTGTTTTGGACTGCTAATTTCCACTATGTTGTACTCCTTGCCATTTTATCTGTTATTGTTTGGTGAGGAAGAGTGTAAAAGCACGAAGGGTGA
This sequence comes from Nicotiana undulata, assembly GCA_005239495.1. Lineage (NCBI taxonomy): Eukaryota > Viridiplantae > Streptophyta > Magnoliopsida > Solanales > Solanaceae > Nicotiana > Nicotiana undulata. The sequence continues at coordinate 3,080 of ML275540.1, read as the reverse complement.
TGCCTTGCCATGATATTTGATTACATCGCATAGTGAGGAAGAGTGTAAAACACGAAGGGTGATGCCGTGCCATGATTCATATTGATTATAAGCACGAAGGTAAATGTCGTGCCATGACTTTATTGATTATAAGCACGAAGGTTAATGTCGTGCCATGATACAGTGTACATTGCATTGTGAGGAAGATTGTAAAGCACAAAGGTTGATGTCGTGCCATAATATTTTATTACATTGCATTGTGAGGAAGAGAGTAAAAGCACGAAGGGTGATGCCGTGCCATTGATTACATTTCTGGTACTTGTACTTGTTTCGTTGGCTATTGTGTTAGATTGCCTCCCTTGTTTACTTCTATATGTCGATTTGACTGCTTCATTTCACTTGTTTCCCTTTACTGCTCCCGTATCCCTTATTTGTTTGCTTATCTCCTGCCTTGTATTATCCATGTTACCTGTTGTAGAATAGGACAGGTTATCGTTATTGTCAAGTCTAGCCTCGACACTACTTCGGCCGAGGTTAGGCTCGGCACTTACTCAGTACATGGGGTCGGTTGTACTGATGTTACACTGCACTTCTTAATGTTGTGCAGATCCCGCATCCGGACCCAGTGGACCGCATTGAGGGGGTCACCTTTAGTCCACCCAGAGCTTCCAGGTATACCCGCTGGCGTTCGTGGGCCTTGGTGTCTCTCCTGCATTTGGATTTCTCATTGTCTTACTTTTTCTTCTAGTTCCAAGACAATTATATATTTCCTTTCAGACTCTGTATTTAGCACTCAGTTTAGATAGTTCGTGAGGTTGTGACACCCCGGTTTTGGGATTTTTGCGATCNATTATTATTTTTCTGCTGTAAAAGTTTTGAGGTAATTTGGGATGTTTCAGTAAAGGTTGAAAGTAAATGAATTCGAGATATTCCAGTAAAGGTTTGAAGGTTAATGGCTTTAATACCGTTACGTTGTTTTATCGAGGTAAAAAATGTTGTGTACGTTGGCTTGTCTAGCGGGTTCAACGTTAGACGCATTCACAGTCTGAAAGGTGGGATTTCGGGTCGTGACAAGTTGGTATCAGAGCTCTAGGTTGCTTAGGTCTCACAACTCACGGACAACCTTGGTAGAGTCTGAGGGATCGGTACGGAGACGTCTGTATTTATCCCCCAGAGGCTGCTAAGTTAGGATACTCCTCTTCTTTTCATACTCTGTCGTGCGTAGTATATTTTGGTATACTGATCGAGTTTCTATTCTATTCTCTCGCAGATGGCGAGGACGCGTGCTTCCCTTGGTTCCGCTCAGCAGCCCGACACTCCTGCTACAGCTCCTACGAGGGGTCGAGGTCGAGGACGAGGCCGTGCGAGAGGCCGAGGCCGGGGCAGGGCTCAGCCTAGAGCAGCAGCCCAGTGAAGGACCCTCAGGTCGAGTCTGACGAGGAGGTCCCAGTTCCGGCAGTCCCAGTTGGACCAGCGCAGGTCCCAGAGGGGTTCATAGCTACCCCAGTTCTTCAGGATGCTCTAATCCGCTTGGTGGGACTTATGGAGAGTGTGGCTCAGGCCGGACTTCTTCCTACAGCTCCAGCCGGATCTCAGGCTGGGGGAGGTACCCAGACTCCTGTTATTAATACACCAGAGCAGGTTGCCACTCAGTTTCAAACTCTGGCACCTCAGCCAGCCGGAGTAGCACAACCAGGTATTGCAGCACCTGTAGCTGAGGGAGCAGCTATGTCAGCAGATGCGTTGTGGAGATTGGACAAATTCACCAAGTTATTCACTGCTATTTTTACTGGTGCACCGTCAGAGGACCCACATGATTACTTGGACAGCTGTCATAAGGTTCTTCGGAACATGGGCATAGTGGAGTCCAATGGAGTTGACTTCGCCACTTTTCGACTATCTGGCGCAGCCAAGACTTGGTGGAGGGACTACTGTTTAGCCAGACCAGCTGGGTCTGCATCTTTGACTTGGGCTCAGTTCACAGAGGTATTTTTGGGGAAGTTCCTTCCCATTACTCAGCGAGAGGATCTTAGGAGGCAGTTTGAGCGCCTCCAGCAGGGATCTATGTCTGTTACTCAGTACGAGACCAGGTTCATCGCTCTAGCCAGGCATGCATTGATGATACTCCCCACTGATCGGGAGAGAGTTCGGAGGTTCATTGAGGGATTGGCCCAGCCTATACGACTCCAGATGGCCAGGGAGTCGAGTACTGATATTTCATTCCAGGATACGGCCGATGTAGCCAGGAGGATTGAGATGATTTTGTCACAGGGAGGTGGTTAGGGGGCTGACAAGAGGCCTCGTCATTTTGGTAGATTCAGTGGAGCCTCATCTGGAGGCAGAGATTCTTTTAGCAGGGGTCATCCACCCCGACCATTTAGTCAACACTTCAGGTATCTCCTCGTGCACCGCCAGTTCATGTTAGTACACCACCAGCACCTATCAGTGCACAGCCGCTTCAGAGTTACCAGGGTAGTTATCAGGATCGTCAGGGCCAGTTCCCGAGTCATCAANAGAGGTGGTGGTCGAGGTGCCAGAGGTGGTGGTCAGGTTCATAGAGGTGGAGCACAGGCCGCGAGGGGTAGAGGCCAGGTTGCAGCAGGCAGACTTAGGGATGTTCAAATTGGAAGGGCTCAGCCCAGGTGTTATGCTTTTCCTACTCGTCCTGATGCTGAGGCTTCTGATGCAGTTATTACAGGTACGGTTTCAGTTTGCAGTCGAGAGGCTTCGGTGTTATTTGATCCGGGTTCTACATTCTCCTTTGTATCTTCATATTTTGCCCCTTATTTGAGTATGCNTTTGATGTTATATTGGGGATGGACTGGTTATCTCCCTATCATGCTATCTTGGACTGGCATGCCAAGACAGTGACCTTAGCCTTGCCAGGAGTACCTTGTTTAGAGTGGAAAAGGACCTCTAGTCATTCTCCTGGTAGAGTTATTTCTTATATGAAGGCTCGGCGCATGGTCGAGAAGGGTTGTTTGGCCTATTTGGCCTATGTTCATGATTCTAGTGCTGAGGTTCCTTCTATCGAGTATGTGCCCGTGGTTTGCGAGTTTCCAGAGGTATTCCCTACTGACCTGCCGGGTATGCCACCCGAC
>MDKH01143944.1:0-23650 GCA_005239495.1 Nicotiana undulata | reverse complement strand
TATATATATATATATATATATATATATATATATATATATATATATATATATATATAAACTATTCAATCAACCAATCATCTCAATATCTCTTCCTAATTTTTTGTAAAAGTGTGAAATCATTTCATTCTCTTATTATATAAATCTTCTTACCATTTTTAATTTTTTTTTCTCTCTTTCTTCCCATCAATATTATTTAATCAATCAAATAATTTCTTATATTCTCTTCTTCGTGCTTTTGTGTAAGATTCCAAAATCGCCTTCTTTCACTTATTATATAGATCTTCTAACTATTCATAATATTTCCCACTTTTTTTTCCCGTAAATTTAATAAACCGGTGTTTTTTAATTTTTTATAGCGCTAATAACATGTATGTACAATAAAAATGATCAAGAATCTACTAATACGCAATAAGAAAGTCTATGGAAAAAAATAGCACCTGTAGATGAGTAAAATCTTCAATTTTTTCAAGCTCCAAGGATTTGAACATGTTTACTGGCTAGGGTGTCTTCTTGTGGTACTTGTTAGATATGCTTCTCAAGAAATACGTTGAATAAGAGTGTAAAAGGAATTACCTTCCTCGTAATTTTGAACATTCTGGTTTCCTCTTTCCAAACATGGATCACGGTCTTTTCTGGAAGAGGGCCATACTGTTTTAATTAGCTATACCTTGCCAACTAAATGAATACTATTTTAAAATACACTGAATCATTTGCGATGTATATGTAGTGGTCTAGAAATCTAATTGAGAAACTTGAATACATTGATTAATAGTCAATCAGTTACAAATGGTGTTGTAACATTCCATTACTAAGACGTCTTTTCAAGTTGCCACCATTTCTTCATTAACTATTGCAATAGTTAAATTAAGAAGATTAATCATTTTTAAATTGTGAAAGAGAACATAAACAAAAATAAATTGGCATAAAAACAAGAAAAAAGATAAATAGCAATCCTCAACTATCAAGGATGCCACATCAGCTCTACTATTCCCAGAATTTTATATATATATAAGTTTCCTTTTCTCTTCCCTTTTTCATTCTCTTTTATTTTATTTTTAAATTTTCTTTAAAATGATCTATTATTTATTTATTTCAATTTCATTTTTTAGCTGCCAACTGAATTAACTACTTTTTCATTACGTGGCTTGAGCGTTAGCAAAAATTTTGCTTCTCCTATCGTTAGTACGAAGAAATAGAATACCATAATACAAATACTTTTTGTTTGTTTTCTATAGTTGTTATAACTCTGGGAATTTAGAGATTGAAATCCTTGATATAGATTTTCGATTGAAAAGGATTTCAAATCTCAATTCCCAGTTAGACTTTAAATAATAATAAAAAGGAAAAATGGCATTTTCAGGAAGCCAACAGAAATGTAAAGCTTGTGAAAAAACTGTTTATATTGCAGAGATGATTTCTACAAATGGTGTTGTTTATCATAATACATGCTTTAGGTGCAACCATTGCAATGGAAGGCTTGCAGTAAGATTTTTATTTTATTTTATTTATTTTTGTATATTTTCATGTACAATAATGGCATATACTTCTACCAAATTGAAATAATTTAACCGATCACATCTTTTTTGATATTTATTCCTATACTATAAGTGAGGATAACCAGGCAGCTCATGGTCAACATGTCTGTCTGGCATAGGGATATTTCTGGAATTTTATAGTTTGTATGCTTTCAAGATATTGTATTTGTCAGCTTTATTGTTTATGCACATTTGATATAAGTTTTCTGGAATTATGGGGTCCCAAAAGAACAATTAAAATTATACAACAAACATTAAAAGCAAATCCCACGCAGGAATAGAGCCATCAAAATGAGTACAAAGCTTCCCCTAACCGCAAATCCTAACAATAGAGGCATCATTTTCACTAAAAAAAAGAAAAAAATATATAAATGTAAATAAATTAAGAAGTCAAAATATTTAATATTATATATATATAAGTGTATTATCTATTTATGTAGTGTAATTTTTCAAAGTAAATAAAAAAAACAATAAACAAATACCCCCTCCATTTTAATCTATATAAAAAAGGATATCTGACGTACTACCTTATCAAAGTGAAAAAACAACGCGATAATAATTTAGTTATCTCAAAAGACGAGAAAAAAACAACATTTTTTTTTTTTTGGGAAAATATAGCGTGTACCTTTTATGTTGAATCGAATATTTTGCTATCTATAGTTTTTAGTGGTATTTTTGCATCAAATTTAAGCTTTTTATAAGACATTTATGTTTAATTTTTGGGATTACAGTTGAGCAATTATTCCACCCTAGATGGAGTTTTATATTGCAAGCCTCATTTTGAACAAATCCTCAAGGAGAAAGGAGGAGCCTCCTTGAAGCATTCTACATCATGTTAGTCGTTTTAATTAATGCATTTTAAAAAGGCCAACAATTTTTATTCATTAATTTCCTAGCCTAATTATTTATTTGTTTTTCTTATTTCTTGAGCAGTGGGGAAGCTAAATGAACTGGTATGTATCATATATTTACATGCGCTAAAAATATTTTTACGTGTAGCATTAATATTGTGATTAGAGCAAATTCATCTCATATCAATACGATATTAATATTTAATTGTATATCCAAGACCATGCGCTTTAATATTTGTACGTTATTCATTTGAAAAATATTACTCATTTCTCAATATTATCTTTATGACTAATCTTGTTCCTTAATTAAATTAATCTTGTATATTACAGAACAGAAGCCCTAGCAAAGTTTCGGCTCTGTTTTCTGGTACTCAAGATAAATGTGCCGCATGTAAAAAGACTGTTTACCCGTTAGAAAAGGTTAGTATTTTTATTTTATCCCTGTTTTTAACTAATAAATGTCAATAAAATTTCAGTTCTTTTTATTTAAGAATCAAAGTTTGATATGTACACACAGGTTTATGCTAAATTAACAACACAATCCAAAAAAGGTGCACCTACATTTCTTAATTTAGTATGTATGGAGTTTAAAATCTTTATTTCAATTAGTTGATTAATTATTTTACAAGGATATTTAATCTAATAATATTATATTTTTCTCAAAATACTTGTTGTTTCCTCGAAAATGAGTTTTAATCTTATATGACTCATTGCCCTCAATTTGAACTCTATACATATAATTAAATAACTCAAAAAAATTATATTAAGTTCATACCTTCGAGCTATTTGTGTTTCTTTGCATCTAAGAGCCCGTTTGGACTTACAAAATTTTTGCTTTTATTCCAAATTTTTTTTTTTGAATACAATGTTTGGTTATCAATATTTTACCAATTTTTTCAATTTCACTTGAAAATGCATTTTCACTAGTTTTTAATTTTATAAATTTACTCTATACTTATAAAAATTAAACAATAGCATTTTCACTTGAAAATGCATACCTGTTTGCATCTTCTGTGTAGTGAAGTAAAGCAGAATATGATAACAGTTAAACAATAACATGTTTGATTGTTAATTCAAGTAGGATAATTAAAATAGAGCGGTTTTGATATTTTTTACAAGTTATGAGTTTTGCAAAAAAAGACATCCAAATATGTTGCAAAAATTATAACCAAACATAACTTCATCTTCAAATTCAAATATTAGTGAAATTCCAAATTTGAAAATTTATTTTGGAATTCAGGTCCAAACGCCTACTAAGACATCTTATTAGCTTGTTGTTGTTACTGTTCTTTTTTTTTTCGTTTCTTAAACGCCTTCTATTAATCATATTTCTCTTTCATTAGTGTTATGGTTATCCTTTCCTTGAGCCGAAAGTGTACAGGGAAAAATATCTCTACCTTCACAAGGTAGGGATAAGGTCTGCGTATACTATATACTCAAACCCTACATTGTGGGATTAAACTAAATATGTTATTATTGTTCACACCTTCTACTATAGTAGTAATGGATGAAATAGTGGCTCTGCAATTACTGACTTGATTAAAATCATAAATCCGTCTCTGATCAATAAATACTTTTTGGTCAAATTAACCCATGCAGGTGACAGTAGATGGTGAAATGTATCACAAATTATGCTTCAAATGTGCACATGGAGGTTGCAAACTGACAACATCATCTTATGCTGCATTTGATGGACGTCTCTATTGCAAACCTCATTTCTCTCAATTATTCAAAGAAAAAGGTTCCTACAACCATCTCAGCAAAACTGCTTCAATGAAGAAAAAAGAAAATGAACAAGAAGGCTCTAGTACTACTGCTGAAGAACCAATTAAACCAGAGGAGACACAAGATTAGTCAAATAACATAATATACCTAGTTTAATTTGCAACAACATTTTATTCATCGTTCGACAGCAATTGTCTTTTCTTTTCCCCTCAATTTCTTCGTACGTTTTTATTTAGTTTTCGAATTGTGTCCGTCACACTCCTATGTGTGTTGTAAGTCTTGTAGCAACAATAAAGTTGTCTCCTTGTGACCTATACGTCATCGGTTCCAACCATGAAAGCAATCACTAATGCTTGCATTATAGAATAGACTGTCTACATCACACCCCTTAGATGCGGGCTTTCCCTGAACCCTGCGTGAACGCACCGGACTGCCTTATTTTACTCCTTCTATGCGTTTTCTTAAAATTTTACTTAAACAACATACATCTATATTGAAGCAGTCACTAATGCTTCTACACACACACATATATAATGCTTCATTGAAACAGTTTTTCTACACACACACTGTCGCACCCCCTTTTTTTTTTCTTCTCGCGGAGATCGGGTTCAGGACATTTGGGTTGAGACAACTCTTTTCCTTTTGGGAAGGGGTTTGCATTTTTTGAGAGTCGCCACCTAACGATTTTAAAGGTGCGTTAGGGCACCTAAGGGGTTCATTTACAACTACGTTGTTAACCAGAGATAGGGTAAGGGCTTGAAATTATCCCAAGGGGAAGGTGTTAGGCACCCCTCAGGATCCACAAGTGTGGTTCCCAGCCAAATAGCTTTGTGAATTTGTGCAACTTAGCAAAACAAAAAATAAAGGCTCAAATAAGAGGGGATACAAGTCTTAAGCATACAAGGTATTTGAAAATAATTAGAGAAGAGCTAAGTTTTGAAAAGAGTTACAGTCTAAGCATGTAAAGTAAAGGATATCCTAGGTTTGAGATAATATGGATCACATCAATGCAATACCCGGTATGACACTCCTCAAAGAGGGGCTACACGTGGTATTAACGCATCGGTCATCATATCCATATTCTACCCTTTCCCCACCCCGTGAAGGTAATTAAAGCACGTGTTGGTCACGAACCCTATCGCGTGTTGTTACCCGCCCCTTCCTATCAGTCTTGGAGGAGGTTAAGACTACTATCCTAAGAAGGAGGTACTAGGCAGACCCTCAGGTTTAAAAGGTAAAATTCTAGGGCGACAGACAAAAACATATAGGACTACAGTTAACGGGAACATATAAAAGCAAATAAAGGCTCAAGTTTACCTCCACAAGTAATGCAATTAGACAGCATGACTCAAAACACAGTTAAGGGCAGTATTTAAATTCAGAATCCTAAGACATGGTGTCTAAGTGAGTTCAGGAGATAAACAGATATGCAGACCTATTTTCTTGTTACTCAGAAAAGGGGTCCTAGTCCATTTGCCTCCTGATTCGAAACCTTTTTAGCATTGAGTAGCATATACAGGAAGGCAAATTTACAGTTTTACACAAATTAATCACCTAAGACTCGTCTGGGTGTGAGATAGTATATACCAATTACCAGAATTACCTAGACGAGAGATGTTCAACATTGTATTACCTAAACATGCCGTTCTAGGCGTTCAGAATGCAGACTTATTATCAGTTGATTGCAGTTGTTTTTATCAGTAATTAGGCTAGGTGTGCTTAAACGAATGAGATGTGATCCTAAGGACAGGGTATCTAATGCAAAAAGATGCAGAATGGTGCAAAAGCAGAGGTCTACACAATATCTAAGTGCACAAACCATTCAGTGTTCGACATACTTTCGGGATATGCAAAGGTGACAGGTTTATTAGTTGTTTACCTAGAACATGATCTCTACGTGTAACATGGTAAAGCGTGATGGCACATTTTTTTTAATACTCTTGTTTTAAGGCAAGATTCAGGTTGCGTTTTCAGAATGCATAGATAGAATCACATGAGGGCAGTTTTTCCATTGTTATTACTGAACAAGATTTTTTTAAGTGATATAACAGTAATGAAGTGAAATGTTGAAACAGTGTTTATGAAATCCTAAAGAGCATGATTTCTAATGTACGATATGCTTTGCACATGTTAGTCCTAAACATGATTTCTATTGCACACATAGGAAATGTAAACCTAAGAGCATGGTTTCTACCCCTTTATATCTATAGCATGCATAGTTACCCCTTCCCTTTTTACTATCCATTCCCCAAAAGTTTTTACAAATTATTACAGACCAATGAATGAATTATATAAATAGAAATAGAAAATCAAGAAGCTATTCTATAGGGAGCCTTCAATTAGGCCGAGATTTCCCAAAGCCTCCAATGGCCTCATACGCCTCAGTTTCCATAGACAGATCAGAGTCTAGGTGCATCAAAGTTCCCTAAGGATCTCAAGGATCCCAGGCAGTGCTTACACCTAGACCAAGAATTGAACAAGTGCAGTGTGGAAGTGCCAGCCTTTGTGTGTAAGAGTTCAGAGGGAGATCAAGGGTCCCAAAGCAGTGCTCACACTGAAGGGGCAGAACTTAAGAGTCTAAGAATAAAGTGAAGTGCAGTGGGTAATTTGAAAAGAGTTGAGTTAAAAGAGTATTTCTGAGAAAGTTTATTTGAAATAGGTTTGCATATCAGTAAGTGAGTGGTTTAGGAAAATAGTTTGAAAAGAACAGAGGGTGGAGCAATCAATCGTCATCAAACAACACATAGAGAGACAGACACAAACAAGGAAGCAAGGATTGGGGATACATAGTCCATACATAGGAACAGATTGGTATACAAATTAATATTAGAGAAGAACTAAAACATCACAGACCTGTACATGGCCTAAACGATCACAGACATAGTTTGTCACAAAGGGTTCATGCCAAGAACTACACAGAACCAGATAAAGGGAGTACTACAGCACATAAAAAACATAGCCACACATAGGTTCAGAAAAGGTTTGGAGTACAACATGTGTTAAGAATTACATGGAGACTAGGTAACACATAGTGCAATTGTAGTATACTAGGAATCAAAGAGGACAAGAGTGAAGCTGAATCATGTTAAAACATGCAGGGGATAGTAAGCATGTTGAGGCCAGGGGAAGATATCAAGAGCTAAAGCAGCAAATCATCCCACTTAATTGCAAGTAGAACAACAAAACCATAAGTAAAAGCAGATTAGGAATAGGATGAATTGAAATACCCAAAGAAACATATTGTTTTGAAGCTTAAACATGAATTGAAGAAATACCAGTTGGAAGATAACAAGTACCGACTAAAGAGTAGGCAAATATAATAACTAGTCTTGGCTTGCAGCCGACTAGTAATAGCAGGTAATCAAGAGAAGAACAACAGAGAGTATGTATGTGAGCAAGAGAGAGTTGAACAATGTGTATGTCCGTGTTTGTGATAATGAAAGAGCATGTATATATAGTTTGAAAGCAGGTAGCAAATAAGGTAAAAATCAGAGTTCATCAGTAATTATGGGGACTCGAAATCAATCAGCATATAATCAAGGTAAGTACTCCCTTCAATTAAGGAGTCAATTTCAAACGGTAATAGACATGCTAAAAATAAGGAAAGGAATCATGTAGCATAAAAATAGTAGCCTAAGTATAGTATAGGTATATAATATGCAAGTAAGACCAAGTTCAGAATTCTATTTAAGGAAAATATATGTGAATTAAATTGACAGCAAAATCATTCATAGAAATAAGGCAAGAGATAATGTAATCCTGGAAATCAGTAAGGGAACCCTCGAGTGAGGTTTGAAATACAGGAAATCATCACTAATCACGGAAAATATCACACGTTTAAGGAAATACTCAAAAATCAGTAGAGAACAAAGATCAGTAAAATATCAATCATAGAGATTCAGGGATTCACAAATAGCAAACAATATTGGTCTAGGAGGAATTAGCACAAGCTTATGAGAACGGACAGAATAGACTCACAATTGACGAAAATTGGAAACCCTAACAAGCAAACACAGGGAAAAATCACATAAATCAGGGGTTTCACGTAGGCAATAGTATGAATCAGCAAAGTAGACATGATACATGCAAAAGAGATGAAGAGTCAGAAACCGTAAAAGGAAAAATAGGGTAAAATCACAAGAAACTTAAGATGCTCATGAAAATCAGGCATATATACAGATTAAACAAATGTATTATCAAAGACACACTTAGAATCTAGGATTAGAACTGAAAACTTAGGGTTTTAGCGAAATAAATCAGACCAACAGGGAAAAACTTAAATTGTATAAACATGGTGAAAATCATAAGATAATGCTAAAAATCAGAAAGGAAAACTATTTTGAAAAGGGGTTTATGAACCCTAGTTTGAAAATTAAGCATCGTTTAGGGAAAACGGAAAATCTTTAAGGAAAACATCAAAATCACTCATAATATATACAAATATATTACATATCTAGAAAAATCGAGAGTTTAGAAGTTAGGGTTTCAAAGGAAACCCAAATAGAACGGAAGAACCTGTTATAAACCTCAAAGATCGTAGCAAATATGGTGTGCTTTTGCCCAAAATCACACCAGAGAAACCATGAACATCCAAAAAAGAAACCTTAGACATAAGTCGTCATGGACCAGGGCACTTGAAGGCCTCAGAGATGACGAGGAAGGTGAGGGGGGAACCATTGGAGGCTTGGGGTTGAAAAGTGGTCGCCGGAGATGGCCGGAGAAGGGAGGACAAGCTTCATCGGAGATGAAGAAACGAGAAGTCTCTAGAGAGAACTAGAGAGGTAGAGAGAGAGTGTGAGAGGAGTGAAAATGAGAGGCCGGGGGGGTCGTTAGGGTTAATTTTGGAAGGTCTAATCTAGACCGTTGATCAGATTTGATCAACGGTCGAGATTGAGTCCTGGGTTGGGCCGGGTATTGTAGTGTAGGTTTGGGATTGGTATTGGGTTAATTAATTGGGTAGGGGGTCCAGTTTTAATTGGGGTTAGGATTTAAATAAAAGTGGCTAACTCATTAAATATCCAATTAAAATAGATAACTAATTTATAAAAATAACTGATAATTATAAAAATAAAATTGATGCTTAATAAATAAAATAAAATGATAAATTAGTATTTTTGTAAAAATATAAAATGACTAATTACCAGGTAAAATAGCATAAGACATATGATTAGGCTATAATTGCAAAGTTATTGCAATTATAGCCAAAGAGTGACAATTTGGCTAGTTGTGAAATAATTCGATCTTAATAGGACCAAAAATAATATATTAAGTCAATAAATGCTTTTAAAAATATTTGTAATGCAATTTTATAATTAATTATTAGGAATAAGACATTGGATAAATTAAAAATACGGGAAAATTATAGAAAAATACCAATTGTTGTGAAAACCTGATTTTGCAAAAATTCCAAAATAATTTGAGGAAAAATTAGGTATCAACAGCTGCTCCTCTTTACCAGGGAAGGATGAAAGAGTTGTCGGGTAAAGACATGATGGCCAATTTTGACCGAGCGATACAGTCCGAAGAGACTTAGGCCGCACCCTGGTTTCTGAGTTGCCTATATATCCCTGGTTTTACAGGAATCAGGTCGTATGTAGTTTAGGAGTCATCGGCTAAGTATACCAATGAAGTCTTACAAGAACGGACGCGACGTACAGGGTTAGGCGAACACGGTTGACGGGGTAGTTCGGGAGAACTGGAGCGGGACCGCTCCCTCCAGGACGACCTGCAAATAAATAATGTGAGCATATATTGTGCGTCATTTAAACATGATGCAAGTTCCCGTTGGACCATGAATGTTGTCTTTGGACAGTTAAGCATGACGTCTCTAGACCATGATGTCCTGGGCCATGAATTTCTTGATGCAAGATTCGCAGGCCATGAAATGATGTTCCCGGGCTATGAAGATAGTGCCTCCGAACGATGAAGCCTTTGGATAGGTTGGCGATATTTCAGCCCATGAAGATGCAATGGTATGATGCTAACAAGACAGAGCTTAGTCTTGCGAATTAAAGGGGCAGAGCTTAGCCCGAAATAAAAGCGAAATAAATAATGCTTGAGGCAGTGGTTGCTTTTTGAAAAGTAAATTGGAGGCAACATTTAGCCTCGGAAGGCAAAGTAGTAGCCTTATGCAATGCAGATGGAGGTAGAGTTTAACCTCGGAAGGCAAAATTGTAGCCTTATGCAAGTTGGAAGGCAGAATGGTAGCCTTATGTAATGCAGATAGAGGTAGAGTTTAACCTCGGAAGGCAGAAAGGTAGCCTTATGCAAATTGGAAGGCAGAAAGGTAGCCTTATGCAAGATGTGAATGCAGATGGAGACAACGTTTAGTCTCGGAAGGCAGAAAGGTAGCCTTATGCAATGCAGATGGAGGTAGAGTTTAACCTCGGAAGGCACAATGGTAGCCTTATGCAGAAAATAAATTACTGTAGGAATTCTTAGCTGGTGATAAATTGCGGCACTGTGATTATGGAGGGCATTGTGACTGGGGGGCATTATTTGTATTGATAATAGACGATGGCAAGTGTGATGGTTTTGAGGATTGTGATTTTGAACATGTTTGTCCTTTTGTGTTGACATCGTACTTTGGCCTTTGCGGTTGTGATGAAAATTGAGACTTCCCTACGTGTTTGTTCTTTGTGCCTGCATCCATAGAAAAATCGTGAGTTTTGTAAAGGGGAAAGGTTAGTTCGTATCCCTGCTGGCTCTGCTTGACTCGTTCAGCTCGATCTGCATTATTGGGCGTAGCATTTGCTAAACAAGCTGTTTCAAGAATAAGTATGCCTGATTTTGTAAAAGTATAACATAAACACATAATCTAAAAATAGTTTTAGATGAACCGACGACCGTGACACGGTTCGAGACATTGCAACCTCTCTTGCTACGGAATTTTGAGGGTCCTCCTCAAAATTCTGCCCCAGTTTGACGGATGGATGCTTCTGACTGTTGCTCGTGCGGCGATCGGCTGAACTTGCTTCCGAACTTTGAGGGTCCTCCTCAAAATTCTGCCCCTGTTTCAAATTGCGGGGAAAAATGGAATTTTTATTGAATTGTGACCGAACCCATAGGGCTGCCTACGTATCCCCTCTTAAGCGGGAATCAGGTCAGGCGTAGTTCAATTTACATCACTGGTAAAAGCATAAAGGATTACACATAATAACGTTTGACTGCATCTGAATTGATTGGCTTTGGCCAGACTTCTCCGTCCATCTCTGCAAGTATAAGTGCTCCTCCTGTCAAAACTCGATGAACCATGTATGAGCCTTGCCAGTTGGGATAGAACTTCCATTTGGCTTCGTCTTGATGTGGAAAGATTTTCTTTAACACCAGCTGCCCTGGTGTGAACTGTCTCGGCTTGACTTTCTTGTTGAAGGCTCTGGTCATTCTGTTATGATAGAGTTGACCATGACAGACTGCGTTCGTTCTCTTTCCGTCTATGAGGGCTAGTTGCTCATAACGGTTCTTTACCCATTCTGCGTCGTTGAGCTCAGCTTCTTGTATAATTCTTAGAGATGGAATCTCAACTTCGACAGGAATAACAACCTCTGTGCCATAAACTAGCATATATGGAGTTTCCCCTGTTGATGTGCGGACCGTGGTGCGATATCCCAATAAGGAAAATGATAACTTCTCATGCTACTGCTTGTGCCTTTCTATCATCTTCCTTAGTATCTTCTTGATGTTTTTGTTGGCGGCCTCAAAAACTCCATTCATTTGAGGTCTGTATGCTGTGGAATTCTTGTGTTTGATCTTGAAAGTTTCACACATAACTTTCATCAAGTCACTGTTGAGATTAGAACCGTTGTCGGTGATGATTGACTCCGGAACTCTGAACCGACAAACAATGCGGTCGCGGAAAAATTCGGCCACGACTTTCTTAGTAACTGCTTTGTAGGAGGCTACCTCGACCCATTTAGTGAAGTAATCAAGGGCTACCAGAATGAACTTGTGTCCGTTGGAGGCGGCAGGCTCGATTGGTCCAATATCATCCATGCCCCAGGCGGTGAACGACCATGGTGAGCTTGTTGCATTGAGCTCATTCGGAGGTACCTTTATCATATCTCCATGTATTTGACAGTGGTGACATTTCCGGACATACTGGATGCAATCCGTTTCCATAGTCATCCAAAAGTAACCAGCTCAGAGTATCTTCTTTGCCAGAACAAAACCGTTCATATGCGGGCCGCAGGTCCCAGCATGAATTTTCTCTAGTAGTTTTGATGCTTCTTTTGCATCGACACACCTTAATAGCCCTAAATCAGGAGTCCTCCTATACAAGATTCCTCCGCTGTGATAGAAATTGTTGGATAGTCTTCGAAGTGTGCGTTTCTGAGTGGTATTCGCAAGCTCTGGGTAATCTCCTTTTGCCAAATACTCCTTGATATCATGAAACCAAGGTTTTCCGTTTGCTTTTGCTTCGACATGGGCACAATAATCTGGCTGATTATGGATCTTTTCGGGAATAAGGTTAATGAAATTACTGTCCGGATGCTGGATCATTGAGGACAAATTAGCCAATGCATCGGTGAACTCATTCTAGATTCTGGGGACATGCCGAAATTCTATCTTTGTGAACCTCTTTCTTAACTCCTGCACGTGATGCAGATACGGTAGTATGTTGGAATTCTTGGTTGCCCACTCTCCTTGTACATGATGTACCAGTAGGTCTGAATCACCGATCACTAAAAACTCTTGGACGTTCATGTCAATGGCCATGTTGAGCCCTAAGATGCAAGCCTCATATTCGGCCATATTGTTGGTGCAGGGGAATCTGAGTTTGGCGGACACCGGATAATGGTGGCCAGTTTCCAATATTAGGACTGCTTTAATGCCAAATCCCTTGAAGTTTTCTTCTCCATCAAAGAACACCCTCCAACCATCATAGGATTCTGCAATATCTTCACCTATGAACGACACCTCCTAATCAGGAAAATATGTTTTTAAGGGTTCATATTCTCCATCCACGGGATTCTCGGCAAGATGGTCTGCCAGTGCCTGTCCCTTGACTGCTTTCTGAGTTACATAAACAATGTCGAACGCACTTAGTAACAGTTTCCACTTGGCAAGCTTTCCAGTGGGCATGGTCTTCTGAAAGATGTACTTCAAAGGATCCATCCTTGATATGAGATATGTGGTGTAGGCACAGAAGTAATGCCTCAGCTTCTGATCCACCCAAGTTAGAGCGCAGAAGGTGTGTTCCAAATAGAGAATACCGGGCCTCGTATGGAGTGAACTTCTTGCTGAGATAGTAGATGGCTTGCTCCTTTCTTCCTGTTTCATCATGCTTCCCCAGAACGCAGACAAAGGCTCCATCTAATACGGTAAGGTAGAGTAACAGAGGTCTACCTGGCTCAGGTGGTACCAGGACTGGAGGTGTTGAAAAATATTCCTTGATTTTGTCGAAGGCCTTTTGGCAATCCTCGGTCCATTTGGTTGCATCGTCCTTCTTCAGCATTTTGAAGATCGGTTCACAAATAACTGTGGATTGTGCTATGAATCGACTAATGTAATTAAGCCTCCCCAAGAAACTCATCACGTCCTTCATGTTCCTTGGCGACGGCAGTTCTTGAATGGCCTTGAATTTTGACGGATCCAATTCTATTCCTCGGCGGCTCACAATAAATCCCAGCAGGAACCCTGAATGCACACTTCGCGGGGTTCAGCTTCAGGTTATATTTATGCAACCTATTGAAGAACTTCCTCAGATCTTCTATGTGGTCTGTGGCTTTCCTGGACTTGGTAATAACATCATCCACATATACCTCGATCTCCTTGTGAATCATGTCGTGGAAGATGGTGGTCATAGCCCTCATGTAGGTGGCCCCTGCATTCTTCAGGCCGAATGGCATCATCTTGTAACAGTACACTCCCCACGGCGTGATGAAAGTCGTTTTCTCAGCATCTTCGTCATCCATCCAAATCTGATGATAACCAGCGAAGCAATCCACGAATGATTGTAGTTCATGCTTGGTGCAATTGTCAATCAGGATGTGTATATTTGGCAAAGGGAAGTCGTCTTTCGGACTGGCCCGGTTGAGATCCCGGTAGTCGACATAGACTCTAGCCTTCCCTTCCTTCTTCGGCACATGAACAATGTTGGCTAACCATGTTGGGTACTCAACTACCCTGAGAACTTTGGCATTGATTTGCTTGGTAACTTATTCCTTGATTTCAAACTCATGTCAGGTTTGAACTTTCTGAGCTTTTGCTTTACCGATGGACACATTGGATTGGTTGGCAGTTTGTGGTCCACAATAGACGTACTTAGACCAGTCATGTCATCAAACGACCAGGCGAATATGTCCTCATACTCCTTCAGAAACTCTGTGTATTCTTTCTTTTCTGACGGTGACAAATGAATGTTGATCTGTGTTTCCCTGACGTTTTCCGAATCTCCCAGGTTGATAATTTCAGTCTCGTCCAGGTTGGACTTAGGTTTGTTCTCAAAGTTTTCAACTTCTTTGACGATTTCATCGGGTATATCATCTTCATCTGAATCGATGTCTGTTTGTCGTGTTGTCTCGTTGCATGTCACGGTCATTGGTTCATAAAGACAAGTAATAGTAATGCTGTATAGATAACGTAATGAGAGAAAATAGTAGCAATAAATATTGGATTCATAAGAGAAATTAGAAAATGCTTTGATAAATTGAATAACTGTTTTGAACATTGAGGATCTTATTGCAGGAATTGAAAAATGCGAAAAGGAAAAATCATTTTAGTAAATAAAACAGTAAGTAATGCTTGTTTTAGCCTTGCTACACCGAGGCTCGTCGGGCTTTGGTTGTCCTGATGGTCCAATTTTTGAGGTATAGACCTCTGCTCACAGCCTGTATGGAAGGGCTTTCCTCCCCCTCCTCCTCGAGAATAACACAGCAATCCATATCATTGTCCTCCAGAAACAAATTCCTCAATGCGGCGAGTGCTTCTTCTTCGTCTGACCCGTAAATAATGTCGGCTTGTTGGAAGGTCTGCTCCAGATGTGGTATCGGCTTCTCCGGTGGGTAGTAAGGACTGCGCCAAGGTGGTGACCAGTCTTTGTACTCTTTCCAAGTATAGTCGTATCCCAGACCGAAAGTGGTACCATGGCTTTTGATCTTGATAGGCTTGGAGATTCCTTGAAGGTTCTTGCCGAGCCTTTTTCCAGGCTCGTACCCACTCCAGTTTAGTATACTCTCGATTTTGCTATCCCACCATTTGTCCTTGTCGTTGGCACTGACCCGTTCAATGTGGTGGTAAGTTTCTCCACCCAGCTTTCTTCTTCCTTCGATCACCGGAATAGTCTGGTGATTGTAAATAGGGTTACTACCATCGCCATGAATAATCACCTCTTGGTGGTTCCACTTGAACTTCACTGCTTGATGTAATGTTGAGGCTACGGCCCCAACAGCATAGATCCATGGTCGTACCAATAACAGATTGTAGGACGCTGGCACATCTATCACTTGGAAGTCAACCTCGAACCAAGTTGGTCCCATCTGCAGGCATAGGCTTATCTCACCAATGGTGGACCTTTGAGACCCATCGAAAGCTTTCACATTGATTTCCCCATCCTTTATCTCATGCAGCCCTTTACCCAATTTCTTGAGTGTTATCAACGGACAAATGTTAACACTGGATCCTCCATCGATCAGGATTCTGGTGATGAAATAATCTTCGCATTGCACAGTGATGTGCAGTGCATTGTTATGGCCCAACCCTTCAGAAGGCAGCTCGTCCTCATGGAAAGTGATCTTGTAGCTTTCCAACACTTGGCCCACCATATTGGCCATTTATCCACCCGTGGTGTTGTTTGGTACATACGCTTCACTCAACACCTTCAACAGAGCACTTTGGTGCGTCTCAGAATTTTGCAGTAAAGAGAGGATGGATATTTGTGCTGGCATCTTGTTCAGCTGGTCGATGACCGAATACTCCTTAGCCTGTACTTTCCTCCAAAGGTCATCTGGACCTGTTTCAATAAGGGGAGGCCGGTTGGCAGCCTGCTTGCTTGATTCGGCCAGATGCTCAGGGGTATAGACCCTACCAGTTCTCGTCATACCCTGTGCTGCGACAGCTTCCTCAGTTTTGACCTTGCCTTTCCTTCTCGCCTCAGCTGTATTGTCCCAAGGGATAGCATTTGTATAGAAGGGCGGCGTGGTCGTCATCGCCACTAGAATTGGTGCGGCCATCCTTACTTCAAATGGGATGTGTGCTCGGGGTGGCAAGACTGCAACCTCAAATGGTGCGAGTGCATTTGCCGGAGATACGGACTCAACTTCAATCGGCACTGGTGTCTTTGCGGGTGGCGCTTCTTCAAACTCAAGTGGGATAGACATATTCACCTCAGCATCCTCAGATGGTTGAATCTGGACTATGATTGGGTTGAGAGTGACTGTCGGTTTCTTTGGGTCATCGCCTTCCGCGATCAACCCGATTGATCCCTCGGGATCCCAATCATCTTCTATTTCAATCATATGGATACCTCCACCCTTATGGTCTGGCAAAGGATTTTTGCGGACATTCGGAGCGGGGTCTTTTGCCACAATGATCTTGTTATCAATCATGGACTGTATCTTGTCTTTTAAAGAGCGACATTCATCGATGGTGTGCCCCTTCATGCTGGAATGGTATGCACATGACTTGTTTGGGTTAACCCACTGAGAAGGGTTCTCAGGGGTGGCAGCAGGGATAAGTGTGACGTAACCAGCAGCTTTGAGTTTCTCATACAGCTGGTCAATGGGTTCAGCTATGGCGGTGTACTATTTTGGAGGTCTGCGATAAAAATTAGGTCGAGGTCTAGGAAAGTTTTGACGGGTAAGGGGTGATTGGTAATGAGATGGCTGAGAATTGTAAGTATGGTAAACAGGAGCGGGTTGTGAGTATCTGGGTGAAGTAGGTTGATATGTGGGAGGTGGATATTGGTAAGTGGGTGGAGGAGCTTGGTATGAAGGAGAGGGTGTTTGGTAATTCAGGGTTGGCTGGTATGTGAGTAGAGGTGTTGGATAAATTTGGTATTTGAGTGGGGATTTGGCTCTTTGTGCAACCATTACAGCTCCCACGTCCCTTTTCTTAGACACACCACCACACTGTAAAGCCTTGTTTGTAGCTTGCAAGGCTTCAAAATTTGTGACCATACAACACTTAATACCTTCTTCAATCCGCTCCCCTAATTTGATAATCTCAGAGAACTTGTGATTCTCAATCATCATAAACCGTTCATAGTACTGCGGGTCCTGAGCCCGGACAAAGAACTTGTTCATCTGCTCTTCCTCTAAAGCAGGTCTGACTTTAGCAGCTTCGGACCTCCAGCGCATACTCGCAAAATGTTTATGTGGGTTTCTTCTTCAAATTCTGGATATAGAACACATCTGGTGCATTTTCTGTGTTGAATCTAAATCTGTCCATAAAGTTAGATGCCATACCCACCCAGTTCGACCATTTCTTGGGGTCTTGGCTGATGTACCAAGACAATGCATCTCCCTTCAAACTCCTCATGAACAACTTCATGCAGATCCTTTCATCCTTTCCTACACCAACCAACTTGTCACAATAGGTCCTCAGATGGACCCTCATATCACCAGTACCGTCAAACATTTCAAACTTCGGAGGTTTGTACCCCTCGGGCAGTTCGACACCAGGTTGTATGCAGAGGTCTTCATAATTCAACCCTCTGATTCCCTTGGTTCCTTCAACACCCTGAACTCGGTTGGTCAGCTTCCTAAGTTCCTTGGCCAAGTTCTTGATTAGCAGGTCCTTTTCATCAGACTCGGATGTGCGTGGGATAGACATGGTGGAGTGTGGCATGGTCTCCACATAGGTGGGATTGTTATAGGCGTGGAAATGGTCCTTTTTGGGTTTATGAGGTTCTGGGATAAGTAATGGAATATTGTTTGAAGTGTGGCAAGTATTGCATTGTGTCGGGGGAGTTTGGTTCTTTGGCGGAGCGGTGTGATGGTGAGGTGCGGGATGATTCTGTTGTCTTGGGATATTTTGTGAAGGTGTAGGGTTTTGAGCGTTTGGGAAATTGACGTCTGGGATGTTGAGGGAAAGCGACAGGTTGGCCAGATTGCGAACCTGATCAAGTTCTTCTTGAAATTTCAGCAATTTCTGTTTCAGTGGTGACATGTTCTCATTTAGGACCCGAATACCCTGGCCATCAGTGGCCTCTACCCGTTCAACCATGTTCTCCCTCCTGTCATTGATGGATTCTTCCATCTTACTCTTGCCTTTATTCTTGACTTTAGAAGGAGTAGGTGGAGGGCCCTTGGATCTTGTGCGATAAGCTGATGATGCTAGAGTGCACGAACTAACCTTTGGGGTGGGGAATAATAATGAAATAAAAAAAAAGGTAGCCAAGTCAGTGAGGATTATGAAAAATATTGCAGTATTTAAACAAATAGCGCGGGAATGTAAGGCGTGTCCTAATTTGGGAACCTCTTTATGCTCGGGGTAGGCATAGCGACAAGTTGGTTTGGAGAACTTAAAATGCTAAATGCCTCATTTTATTGATAAAAAAATAGACGAATCCTGAAATGACACTAAATAGACAGGAATTAAAGGTCACTAATGGCCATTGGCCTTATTACATTGATAAAGAAAAAGAAAGAGATTCCTATCTATTTGGTCCCAGAAGGACCTTCCCCAGACTCGACATTCCTGCTTCCCTCGAACAGCTTTCCCAGCTCGCGAAGTCCCAGCAACAGGTATGCTCTGGCTAGATGTCCGCCTTCGGTCCCCTCAGCACATGTAATTAGGCTGGATGTCCAGGAGGGACGACTGACTACCCAGATATTTTCTGACGAGAGCTTTGTCACTAGAGTGTAGGTCTTCCCACAAACTCAGCAGTCTTGGGTGGATATTGGAGACCATGCCGAATCTGGGGACTTCGTGCCTCATATTTCTGAAAGGCAAACAAGGTTAGACCCTTACCCCCACCAGACTCGACTATTTAATATCAACAATTAGCATGAAGCATTCAGTTCTCCAAATGAATGCACAAAACGTGATGATGTCCGTTTGGGTTTAGGAAAACCCGGTGGACTTTTGGATAAGGCTATCTTAAAGCTATCGTGCGGACAACACTTTAGCTTGACTAGGTATGACCATAATGCATGCAACAATATAATAGAGTAAAGTTTCTATGGGGTTTTAGACTGGTACCCTTGAGCGGACAACTCAAGGGGGAAGGCACGGAACCGTCGACTGCACCGCTGATCGACTAGTTTTACCGCAAATAAGCCTTTATGAATTTAGGGGGTAATAATATAGGAAGAGCGCAACCACTCATCAAGCGTTGCTATAGTATTTGTTTGGCACGAGTGGAGTATGAATGTCGAGAATGGTTATGCAATAATAAGCATTAAAAGCAAGTTATCATGTATTTTCACGTTTAAGAAAGCGGTAAATACAACAGTTATAATTTAAAGCGGTTACAAAGGAAAACAAAGAAATATGTAAGTTTCGTTTTGGGGAAGAGTAAATATTTGAAAGAAATAAATAATTAATTGCACATAAAAAGGGAGAAAAGGAAATGGTGCAAATATCAAACAAAGTGTACTCAGATAAATTTACAAAGCGGTTTGTAATGGTAAAAGCCTATAATCCCCAGCAGAGTCGCCATGCTGTCGCGCCCCTTTTTTCCCTCGCGGAGATCGGGTTCAGGACATTTGGGTTGAGACAACTCTTTTCCTTTTGGGAAGGGGTTTGCATTTTTTGAGAGTCGCCACCTAACGATTTTAAAGGTGCGTTAGGGCACCTAAGGGGTTCATTTACAACTACGTTGTTAGCCAGATATAGGGTAAGGGCTTGAAATTATCCCAAGGGGAAGGTGTTAGGCACCCCTCAGGATCCACAAGTGTGGTTCCCAGCCAAATAGCTTTGTGAATTTGTGCAACTTAGCAAAACAAAAAATAAAGGCTCAAATAAGAGGGGATACAAGTCTTAAGCATACAAGGTATTTGAAAATAATTAGAGAAGAGCTACGTTTTGAAAAGAGTTACAGTCTAAGCATGTAAAGTAAAGGATATCCTAGGTTTGAGATAATATGGATCACATCAATGCAATACCCGGTATGACACTCCTCAAAGAGGGGCTACACGTGGTATTAACGCATCGGTCATCATATCCATATTCTACCCTTTCCCCACCCCGTGAAGGTAATTAAAGCACGTGTTGGTCACGAACCCTATCGCGTGTTGTTACCCGCCCCTTCCTATCAGTCTTGGAGGAGGTTAAGACTACTATCCTAAGAAGGAGGTACTAGGCAGACCCTCAGGTTTAAAAGGTAAAATTCTAGGGCGACAGACAAAAACATATAGGACTACAGTTAATGGGAACATATAAAAGCAAATAAAGGCTCAAGTTTACCTCCACAAGTAATGCAATTAGACAGCATGACTCAAAACACAATTAAGGGCAGTATTTAAATTCAGAATCCTAAGACATGGTGTCTAAGTGAGTTCAGGAGATAAACAGATATGCAGACCTATTTTCTTGTTACTCAGAAAAGGGGTCCTAGTCCATTTGCCTCCTGATTCGAAACCTTTTTAGCATTGAGTAGCATATACAGGAAGGCAAATTTACAGTTTTACACAAATTAATCACCTAAGACTCGTCTGGGTGTGAGATAGTATATACCAATTACAAGAATTACCTAGACGAGAGATGTTCAACATTGTATTACCTAAACATGTCGTTCTAGGCGTTCAGAATGCAGACTTATTATCAGTTGATTGCAGTTGTTTTTATCAGTAATTAGGCTAGGTGTGCTTAAACGAATGAGATGTGATCCTAAGGACAGGGTATCTAATGCAAAAAGATGCAGAATGGTGCAAAAGCAGAGGTCTACACAATATCTAAGTGCACAAACCATTCAGTGTTCGACATACTTTCGGGATATGCAAAGGTGACAGGTTTATTAGTTGTTTACCTAGAACATGATCTCTACGTGTAACATGGTAAAGCGTGATGGCACATTTTTTTTAATACTCTTGTTTTAAGGCAAGATTCAGGTTGCGTTTTCAGAATGCATAGATAGAATCACATGAGGGCAGTTTTTCCATTGTTATTACTGAACAAGATTTTTTTAAGTGATATAACAGTAATGAAGTGAAATGTTGAAACAATGTTTATGAAATCCTAAAGAGCATGATTTCTAATGTACGATATGTTTTGCACATGTTAGTCCTAAACATGATTTCTATTGCACACATAGGAAATGTAAACCTAAGAGCATGGTTTCTACCCCTTTATATCTATAGCATGCATAGTTACCCCTTCCCTTTTTACTATCCATTCCCCAAGAGTTGTTTACAAATTATTACAGACCAATAAATGAATTACATAAATAGAAATAGAAAATCAAGAAGGTATTCTATAGGGAGCCTTCAATTAGGCCCAGATTTCCCAAAGCCTCCAATGGCCTCATACGCCTCAGTTTCCATAGACAGATCAGAGTCTAGGCGCATCAAAGTTCCCTAAGGATCTCAGGCAGTGGGTCCCAAAGAAGTGCTCACACTGAAGGGGCAGAACTTAAGAGTTCAAGAATAAAGTGAAGTGCATGGGGTAATTTGAAAAGAGTTGAGTTAAAAGTGTATTTTTGAGAATTTTATATTTGAAATAGGTTTACATATCAATAAGTGAGTGGTTTAGGAAAATAGTTTGAAAAGAACAAAGGGTGGAGCAATCAATCAGCATCAAACAACACATAGAGAGACAGACACAAACAAGGAAGCAGGGATTGGGGATACATAGGCCATACATAGGAACAAATTGGTATACAAATTAATATTAGAGAAGCAATAAAGTATCACAGACCTGTACAGGGCCTAAACGATCACAGACATAGTTTGTCACAAAAGGTTCATGCCAAGAACTACACAGAACCAGATAAAGGGAGTACTAGAGCACATAATAAACATAGCCACACATAGGTTCAGAAAAGGTTTGGAGTACAACATGTGTTCAGAATTACATGAAGACTAGGTAACACATAGTGAAATTGTAGTATACGAGGAATCAAAGAGGATAAGAGTGAAGCGGAATCATGTTGAAACATGCAGGGGATAGTAAACATGTTGAGGCCAGGGGAAGATATAAAGAGCTAAAGCAGCAAAGCATCCCACTTAATTGCAAGTAGAACAACAAAACCATAAGTAAAAGCAGATTAGGATTAGGATGAATTGAAATACCCAAAGAAACATATTGTTTTGAAGCTTAAACATGAATTGAACACATAACAGTATGAAGATAGCAAGTACAGACTGAAGAGTAGGCAAATAGAATAACTAGTCTTGGCTTGCAGCCGACTAGTAATAGCAGGTAATCAAGAGAAGAACAACAGAGAGTATGTATGTGAGCAAGAGAGAGTTGAACAATGTGAGTGTCCGTGTTTGTGCTAATGAAAGAGCATGTATATATACTTTGAAAGCAGGTAGCAAATAAGGTAAAAATCAGAGTTCATTAGTAATTATGGGGACTCGGAATCAATCAGCATATAATCAAGGTAAGTACTCCCTTCAATTAAGGAGTCAATTTTAAACGATAATAGACAGACTAAAAATAAGGAAAGGAATCATGTAGCATAAAAACATTAGCCTAATTATAGTATAGGTATATAGTATGCAAGTAAGACCAAGTTTAGAATTCTCTTTAAGGAAAATATATGTAAATTAATTTGACAGCAAAATCATTCATAGAAATAAGGCAAGAGATAATGTAATCCTGGAAATCATTAAGGGAACCCTCGAGTGAGGTTTGAAATACAGGAAATCATCACTAATCAGGGAAAATATCACACGTTTAAGGAAATACTCAAAATCAGTAGAGAACAAAGATCAGTGAAATATCAATCATAGAGATTCAGGGATTCACAAATAGCAAACAATATTGGTCTAGGAGGAATTAGCACAAGCTTATGAGAACGGACAGAATAGACTCACAATAGACGAAGATCGGAAACCCTAACAAGCAAACACATGGTAAAATCACATAAATTAGGGGTTTCACGTAGGCAATAGTATGAATCAGCAAAGTAGACATGATACATGCAAAATAGATGAAGAGTCAGAAACCCTAATAGGAAAAACAGGGTAAAATCACAAGAAACTTAAGATGCTCATGAAAATCAGGCACATATACAGATTAAACAAATGTATTATCAAAGACACGCTTAGAATCTAGGATTAGAACTGAAAACTTAGGGTTTTAGTGTATAAATCAGACCAACAGGGAAAACGGAAAATCTTTAAGGAAAACATCAAAATCACTCATAATATGTATGGATATAGAAAAATCGAGAGTTTAGAAGTTAGGGTTTCAAAGGAAACCCAAATAGAACGGAAACATGAACATCGTAGCAAATATGGTGTGATTTTGCCCAAAATCACACAGGAGAAACCATGAACATCCAAAACAGCAACCCTAGACATAAGCCGGCATGGCCCAGGGCCCTTGAAGGCCTCAGAGATGATGAGCAACGTGAGGGGGGAACCATTTGAGGCTTGGGGTTGAAAGGTGGTCGCCGGAGATGGCCGGAGAAGGGAGGACAAGCTTCATCGG
>ML275536.1:53255-76612 GCA_005239495.1 Nicotiana undulata | reverse complement strand
AAAAAAAACCCCCCCCCCCCCCCCCCCCCCCCCCCCCAAATAAAATAGAACATTGTGCTCAATGCTAATAGCAAAATGAAATAAGGGAAGGGTTAGGGAGTAAAGAAAACTCCTTATGTGGTCTCTGTCTGCATGGGGTCAGGCACACTAGTGGGTCCTCCGGGTCCTCCAACTGGATCTCCAAATCCTCAGACTAGGGAACCACAAACCCTCTCAGTGGCTATTTGTCTGCCTCCTGCTCTGATGCCTGGGCTGCTGGGGCAGTCTCCTCCATAAGTACGTCCAGTGGGATGTCACCGGTAGAAGTGAACTTTTCTACCTCCTTCTTCAGCTTCTCCACAAACTCCTTTTAGGCCTGAGTATTTCTCATCTTCTTGACCTACTTTCCCAGCTCCTTTATCGCCTTGCCATGAGTATCCAAGGTCTCCAAGATCTTCTTTTGGTTGTCCAGGAGCTGCTTCAATGAATCCTCCACTGATGGAGGTAACTGAAGTTGTGTTGGGGCTGCATGTGCTGGGGCTGCCTGTGTTGCGATTGCACTGGATAAGACAGTCAGCTTTGCTGAAGTTTCCTGCATCCAGTTGTTGATGCTGGATAATGTCTGAGTAACATGCAGTGTAGTCTGTGGGTACGTGGAAGATGAGGGCACAGAGAATGGGGCGGTGATGGATGGCCCGGATGAAGGAGGAGGCATAGCAGTCCGTGAACCCTCTATTGTGGAAGGCTCTGAACCGGTAGCCTTTACTCTTGGCTCTACAGAATGGCTAGAGGGAATAGTGTCTATTCCTTTGGATTTTAGTTGTCTGCTCCTTGAAGGGTGTACCAGGAGAACGGCCTCTTCGGCTTCACCTGCGTGTCAAAGTGCCTCCCCTCTACCCCTTGGTCCTCTAGATACATAGTGATGAAGTTTCCTGTCGCTTTGGTGATGTTTTGAGCCATGAGATTCTCCATATTTATTGAGTATCTAGCCATGATGGAAGCTATGAGGATCGCCCGGGAGACTGGGATATCACTGTCATGATGGGACGGATGAAGTCGGTTGCATATAAAGAGGCACCACCCTTTGGCTTCAAATCTAAGAGAGTTTTTGGAAATTGGGACTCTAGGTGTAAGCCAAGCGGGTGTTGTCCCTGGGATGGCTATCATCTTTGCAATCCATGGAAGGGCTGCTTCATCTAATACTACCTTCTCTAAGTATTGAGTTGCGTCCACATCATCAAACTCTGCATATGTGTTCAGTGTGTTTCCATCAAATCGGATCTTCAGGTTTCGTACCTTAGTCACATAGGTGCCCTTTTTGATATGGGCAACATTAGCATAAAACTCCTTGACTAAGTACTCATTTGCGTCCAGAAACTTGCTAGTGAATTATTTCCACCCCTTTCTTTCCTCAAACTGTCTCTTCATGTTTGGACTGTGAGGGAGGAGATATCTTTCTATAAATTGCCGCTCGAGGGTGGGCGACCTTTGTGGCAACCATTCCCAGAATTTGTGGTAGGCTTTTTCACTTACGAACCTATCTTCCCACAGCGCGGGCTTCCTTGATCTAGTCAACCCCCCCCCCCCCCCCCCCCCCCCCATAGGTATCTCCTCCTCTCCTGTCATCCGGGACCTCTTCTTCATCTACATTGATAGGAGCAGTTGTTGAGGCCGGAGTTGCAGCAGGCGGAGAAGATGATGCTGAAGTTATAATATCTCCTTTTGAGCCATCAGACAACTAAGACGAGGATGTAGGTTCATTAATAAGGCGGTAGGGTTATGATTGAGCCTCTTGTTGAGGTTGTGCATATTCCCCCTCAGAAATCTTCCAGGATGGGAGATATTCACTTATGTCAGATGAGTCATCCGGAGGTCTAGTGAGAGTTTTCTTTTTCCTAATGGTCTTTTGAACTGCTAAAGGTACAATCTGCTTCCCTTTGCCTCGGCCTCGGGAGGATTCTGCCCTCCCTTTTGATTTGTCTGGACCACCTCGGGATCGCACCATTCTCTATCATGGTTAAACGCATAACGCAAAATTTTGGACGCGGCCGCGAAAAATCAAATACAGACCGCGTAAAAGTGAACGCGGTCATGGAAGAAATTATCAAACTCTCTGATGTTCAAAAATGTGAACCGCGAAATTGTTGACCCGACCGCGAAGAATCAACCGGGGACCGCGAAAAATTCACCATGTCTGCGAACTTATCAGCAATACTTAGCTAGTTAAAGGCTATACGAACCAAGGAAAACTGACCGCAGTCGCGAAATTTGAATGCAACTGGATGTGATGAACATTTTAATCCTAGGGTTTTCACTAAGTGCAAAAATTAGTTTAATTAACATGCATAGTTAATAACCCTATCCCCCATTAGGAATGTAAACATTAGCCACATGAATTTAAGCATCAATTTGAGATTATGGCAAGTATTTAACCCTAACTCGAAAGAAAAGTTGAAATAAAAGGAAAAGAAAAGAAAAAGATAAAATGAATTCATGGATTTGAGCATACCAGTTGTGAAATTTTAGTCGAAATTGGACTCTTGATTAGTATGAAATGATATTGAGAGCCAGAGAAGATGAATATAAATAGTGCTTTAGTGTGGTGAAATGCTAGGGTTCAAAAAGTGTAAAACGAATTAGGACCCTATATTTATACTTAGCTTCAGTGAACCCACCGCCTTACCTAAGTAAGGTCCACGGAATTCTACCACGGTCCGTTCTTTTTACCTTTACGAAGGGATACTGCAATGATATCAAGTTGAGTGAGCTTGCATTAATGGTGATTTACATAAGGGTAAAGTTTATGGTACTTAGAGTCGTACTTGGGACGTTCTTTTGAGAGTGATGCGCGCACTTCTTCGCAATCCTTGATTTGAGTGTTACATTCTAAAAAGTGAGATTTGCTAAAGGAGATTAGAGGAGGAGGAGTCTGGGATCCACAATGACCTACGTGAGAGAGCGAGCTTCCTTTATGAATTGAGTCAACTCATGATGCTCTTGTATCACATTAGAACTATGGAACTCAAAAGGTCATAGCATGATGTTGTTGGTAATGCATTTGTGTTTGAGGGTAGTTGTTAGTCCAATTGATGCTTGATGATGTCACCTTAGGACAACTGAAATTTTCCTTTCTTTTTCTTGTGGAGGTAGGAATTACCTTGTTGTCTTGAGGACAAGCAAAAGCTTAAGTTTGGGGGAGTTGATAAGTAGGGATTTTAGCCTATTATTTGCTCTCTTTTACTTAGGTTTTCAGCCAAAAATGCGTGAAGGTATTCCCGGAAACTAACTTAATGTGCTTGCTTGTAGGGTCTGGTCAAAATGAGCCAAAGAAGCCATAATCAACTCATAAAGGAGTCAAACTTGCACAAATCCAAGATTGGGATAAGAGCGCGGACTGCGACATAAAAGTGTGGCCGCGAAAGGATCAACATTGAGGCAGCCATAATATGTGGACCGCGAAGTAGAGATTTAGAGAAGTTTTTTTGGGCACAGACATGAGCTCTGAGAGCGGCAAAAAGAAGCAACCACAAAGTTACTGGCACAACCGCGATGGGAATTCCGCGGACCGCGTTTGCCATTGTTCAAAGAGTTCACAATTTATGCAAATTTGAGAAGGGTGGTCCGCGAAACAAAGTCTTGCCCAGTTTCAGATGTGAAGAAATGCGGACCGCTCTCAATATTACGCGGCCGTGAAAGCCTAAGCACGGACGGGGTCAGAATTTCGCGGCTGCAAAACTTTTGCAGGGGTATTTTTGTCCGAAAATTTCAGCTTAGTATAAATAGACATTTTTTCAATTTTAGGTTAAGTTTAGTTTTGCTGAGCACGTGAACGACTGGTTTTTCCCTTTTTGGGCTATGTTGTACAAGATTTACCTTCAAACTTTAGATTTTAATCTTCTACTTTAATATTATGGATTATATTTCATCTATCTTTGATTTCTGTTGTTATTATGAGTAGCTAGACCCCGTAGCTAGGGTTGTGACCCAACCCTAGTGTGGGTATTTAATGGGTCTTGAATTTTAGGGCTTAATTGTTTATGGGTTAGTGATATTTAGCATAATTCATGCTAGAATTATAGAATTAGTGGTTGCGAACAGTGATTCGTGCCTTTATGACTTAGGCACTTCTTGAGAAAGAAGGACTAAGTCTAGGAAAATTAGGCTAACAAGTAATTGGGGTGAATTCAAGAGATTGATAGCCCCAATTAAAGGGTTAAACCTAGAGATAGTAATACCTGACTTGATCCAATATCACTTGTATCGCATGATCACCCATTGGGACTTAAGAAAGCAAAATTGGGCAAAGTCACTCAAACTACCGATAGGTATAGAGTGAGAACTTGTGTGTGATAGTTATATCACGACCCCAATCAAAACAAGCTTGACCTAGATTCTCGATACCCGTAAGATATCCACCTAGGCGGAAGTCACTACCCTAGTCCCTTATAACCCTTGAAAACTATCACAAAAAATATTATGGTTAGCTTACAATAGTATAGAACTAGAAGTAAAATCAATCAAAATCATGTTTGGAAGTGCAATTAGGAACAACACACGCATCTAGATTAGTTAGATACTTAACACCAAATCAATTAACTCCTTGTGGAAATCGATCCCGACCTTGTTGAGTAAAATTGCATCGACCATCCTCACTACTCTATAGTGGTGTAGGTTTGGCACCGATCAAAAGCCAGCAAGAATAGATCACTTGAGGGTGGTTGGTTGCTTAAGTTATGAAAGTAACCCGCCTAAAGGTGATAAGTTTGCAGCTAGAGCTAAGAAGACTATCCACATTGGCTATTCAGAAACACAAAAAGGTTATAGATTGTATGATTTAGAGAATAAAAGTGTTTTTGTTAGCAGATATGTGGAATTTATAGAGCAGATTTTCCCTTTTGAGAAAGATGTTGATTCATACTGTATAGAGGATTTATTTCCTTCTCAACCTCCAGTTGTGGAAGTAGATAAACATCAACCACAAGCACCTGTGGTTACAACTACACCTTAGAACATACAAATGCCAATTAATAAAAATATCACTACATAGGTGGAGGCTGCTAATATGGACTCTGTCACAAACCAAATCTAGTGATGACCATGAGACTCCAGATAATCTGGATTCATCCACAGTTCATGCAGAGTCTGGTGTGAACCATGAGATTCCAACAGATGCTTCAGTAAGTGAGAATCTCATTCCTGCAATCTTAAAACTAGAAATTGAGACAAATATGGAAGAAGCAGGACCTGAAGAAGTACAATCACAGTCACCATCTATAGAAGAAGAGACTAGGAAGTCTACTCAACAAGGAAGGCCTCCTGTTTGGATTAAGTATTTATTCACTAATGCCAAGACTCATACAAATACTTTGTATTCTATCTCTAATGCCCTCTCTTATGATCATTTATATCCTGCCTACCAGTCATTCCTTAATGTTTTTTCAGTTTTAACTGAATCACAATCCTTTAAGGAAGCTACAAATGATCCAAGATAGATAGAAGCGATGGACCAAGATATTAGAGCACTTGAAGAGAACCATACTTAGGAAGTGGTAGATTTAACAGAAGGAAAGAAACCAATTGCTTCTAAATGGGTGTTTAAGAACAAATATAAGTCATCTGGTGAGATTGACAAATTTAAGGCACGACTGGTAGCAAAAGGAAACACACAACAAGAAGGGTTAGACTATCATGAGACATTCTCACCAGTTGCCAAGATGGTAACTGTGAGAAATGCGTTAAGCATAGCAGCCTCCAAGGGATGAATCCTCTATCAAATGGATGTCAATA
Organism: Nicotiana undulata; assembly: GCA_005239495.1. Taxonomy (NCBI): domain Eukaryota; kingdom Viridiplantae; phylum Streptophyta; class Magnoliopsida; order Solanales; family Solanaceae; genus Nicotiana; species Nicotiana undulata. The sequence continues at coordinate 70,846 of ML275536.1, read as the reverse complement.
ATGCCTTCCTACAAGGGGACCTTTATGAAGCAGTTTACATGGTTCTGCCACATGGTTTCAAACGACAGGGGGAGAACAAAGTTTGCAGATTATTGAAATCACTCTATGGCATGAAACATGCTACAAGACAATGGAATATTAAGCTCACAAAGGCCTTAGTGGGAGCAGGGTATCAACAGAGTGTATATGATCATTCTCTATTCACCAAATAGACATCACATGACATTTTGATTCTATTGGTGTATGTTGATGATCTCTTGACCACACGCAATATTATTTCCTTAGTAGAAGAGTCCAAAAGCACATTGCATAACAGCTTTAAGGTCAAGGATTTGGGTGAGCTCAGTTGTTTTTTAGGGATTGAAATGATGAAATCAGATAAAGGGATATTATTAAACCAAAGAAAGTATGCACTGGAGTTAATCTCCTCCACGGGACTGGATGCTGCTAAACCTTCATCTACCCCTATTGAACTCAATCAGAAATTGACCACTACAGAGTATGACAAACATGTTTTAATGAAGAGCTGCAAGATGTCGGGAGCTATCAAAGACTGGTAGGCCAGTTACTCTACTTGACCATCACACGAACTAATATTTGTTTTTTGCTGTGCAAGTTCTGAGTCAATTCATGCAGCATCCCAAACAATCACACTTAACTACAACACTTCGAGTGGTTAGATACATCAAAGGATCCCCTGACCTTGGTATTTTTCTCAAGAAAGGTCATATCACTCATCTTTCTGCCTTCTGTGATTCAGACTGGGTAGCTTTCCCAAACACACAAAGGTCAATCACTGGTTATGTTGTTAAGTTAGGGGATTCCTTGTTTTCATGGAAGTCAAAGAAGCAGCAGACAGTGATTCGTAGCTTGGCTGAAGTTGAATATAGAAGACTTGCTGCAGTAACAGTTGAGGTTACTTGTCTTGTTGGATTGTTGAAAGAATTGAATATTGAGACACATCAGCATGTTGATCTATATTGTGATAGCGAAGCTGCACTTCAAATAGCAGCAAATCCTATTTTTCAAGAAAGGACAAAGCACATCGAGATAGATTGTCACTTTGTTCGAGAGAAGATTAAGAAAGTGATGTTTTATACTTCAATACCACACAAGAGGGGTGGGGGGGTGATTTGTGTGGTGTCCAATTTTTGAGTGCTGTCTCAATAGAAGAACCTGGTTCTTCTTGGTGTTCCAACTTCTACTGGTGCGGAATAATAAATGCAGTAAAGTAAAAATACAGAGATTTTTATGTGGAAAACACCTGGCTCAAAAGGTGAAAAAAGTCACCGCTGTCTGCCAAATTATGAAAGCGGACGCGAACTCAACTTCAGAGAGTTGGTATTTTTTATCTTATCAAGTACGCGTCCGCGTACAATATGCCACCGCAAATGCTAACGAAGACCGCGAAATTTTTGGGCGTGGTCCGCGAAATGCTAACGCAGACCGCAAAATTTTGGGAATTTTTCCTGGCAAAGTTCTGCACTGCACAACCAATTCCTACACAAACTTCACAATCAGTTAGTCCAAAACAATGCCTAATCTAAGAAGAAAATCAAAAAAGAAAGAAAAACATATGGGTTGCCTCCTAAGAAGCTCCTGATTTAACTTCGCGACATGACGCATGTTACCATCATCATTTGAAATTGATCAAGGGCACCATGTGGCTATCATCAAACTTGCCAAGGTAGTGCTTCACTTCACTCGGTGCCCATTAACTCTGAAAATTTCACCATTTTTGTATTCAAATCAAGAGCACCAAACGGAGTGACATGCACCACTTCAAAAAGGGCCACTCCATTTTAATTTGAGCTTTCCCTGAAACAGTCATAGCTGAGAGTTGAATAGAAGAAACAAGTCGCCCTCCTTGAATTCTTTGTTCCGGGCATATTTGTCATGTAAGTACATCATCTTGTCCTTATACAAGGACGAGCTGGAATAAGTATGAAACTGGAACTCATCAAGTTCATTTAATTGCTTTAACCAGAGATTGGCAGCTACATCCCATTCAAGGTTTAACTTCTTCAGCGCCCATATGTCCTTGTGCTTTCAACCAGAAGATGGCATGCTTTCCCAAATACCAACTTGTACGGAGACATACCAATTGGAGTCTTGTACGCAGTTCTATAAGCCCACAAAGCATCGTCAAGTTTCCTTGACCAATCGGTCTAGTTTGCATTGACAGTCTTGGATAATATGCTCTTTATCTCTCTGTTGGAGACCTCAACTTGTCCACTAGCTTGGGGGTGATAAGGGTTTGACACCTTATGATTGACACCATACTTGGAAAGTAAAGTGTCGAAGGCCTTGTTGTAATAATGAGAACCCCCATCACTGATGATAGCCCTCGGGGTGCCGAACCTTGTGAAGATATTTTCTTTAAGAAAGACACCAAACTACATGCCTCGTTGTTGGGCAAAGCCACGGCTTCGGCCCATTTGGAAACATAATCAACAGCAACCAGAATGTAAGTGTTACCACATGAACTCACAAATGGACCCATGAAGTCGATGCCCCACACGTCAAAAATATAAATCTCAATAATAGTGGTGAGAGGAATTTCATCCTTCTTGGAAATTCCACCAGCTCTTTGGCACTCATCACACCTACTAACAAGTTGACTAGCAACTTTGTACAAGGAAGGCCAATAAATGACACATCTGAGAACCTTTGAAGCAGTTCTCGCCCCACCATGATGACCACCGTAGGGCGAGGAATGGCAAGCATCAAGAATACTCATTTGCTCCTCTTCCAGAACATATCTCCAGATCACACCATCATTGCAAATCTTGAAAAGATATGGCTTGTCCCAATAATAATCCAAGTTATCCCGTTTGAGTTTCTTCCTTTGGTTAGAAGAGAGCTCACTCGGTATAATGCCGATCACAAGAAAGTTAGCCACATCGGCAAACCAAGGCATACAATTCAAAGACACGGATAGGAGTTGTTCACCCGGAAATGAATCATTAATTTTGAGGCCATCATGGGGCCTCCCCTCCTCTTCTAAGCGGGACAAGTGGTCCGCCACTTGATTCCCCTTTTCGATCAATGATTTCAAGGTCAAACTCTTGAAGCAGAAGAACCCATCTCATCAACCTAGCCTTAGAGTCCTTTTTGGTCATCAAGTAACGGAGTGCGGCGTGATAGGTGTGTACAATCACTTTTGCACCCATGATATATGGCCTGAACTTTTCCATGGAGAAGACAATGGATAATAACTCTTTCTCGGTCACTATATAATTGACTTGGGCTTCATTCATTGTTTTGCTTGCATAACAGACCGAATGAAATATCTTATTGAGTTTCCCCACTGCTCCTACCGCAACGTCGCTAGCATCGCACATGAGCTAAAATGGTAATCTCCAATTGGGTGCGGTAATGATGGGAGTGGTAGTCAATTTATACTTGATAAGATCAAAAGCTTTCATGCAATCATCATTGAACACAAAATTTGCATCCTTTTCTAACAACTTGCACAAGGGGTTCACCACATTTGAGAAATCCTCTATGAACCTTCGGTAGAACCCCGCTTGCCCAAGAAAGCTCCTAAATCCCTTGACGGAAGTAGGAGGAGAATCACTTCAATATTTTCTTTGTCCACTTCAATACCGTTCTTTGAGACCTTATGGACAAGGACAATTCCCTCCTCGACCATAAAGTGGCATTTTTCCCAATAGAGCACTAGGTTGGTCTCTTCACATCGGGCCAACACTTTGTCAAGATTATCCAAGAATTCTTCAAAGGAGTCCCCCACAACACTAAAATCATCCATGAACTCTTCGAGGAAGTCCTCCACCATATCTGTAAATACTGCAAGCATGCATCGCTTAAAGGTAGCCGGTGTATTACACAAACCAAATGGCATCCGTGAGAATGCAAATGTGTCATACGGACATGTGAAGGTGGTTTTCTCTTGGTCTTCCGGTGCAATGAGAATTTGGTTGTACCCTGAGTACCCATCTAAAAAGAAATAGTGCGCACGCCCGGCAAGTTTATCCAACATTTGGTCATGAAATGACAATGGAAAGTGGTCTTTGCGGGTCACTTTGTTCAGCTTTCTATTTTCCATGCATACCTTCCATCCGGTGACATTTCTAGTGGAGATCAATTCATTTTTCTCATTTGTGACCACAGTCATAACCTTCTTCTTCGGGACAAATTGTACCTGCGAAGTGAATAAACTATTCAAAATGGGATACACAACCCCTGCATCTAGCCACTTGATATTTTCCTTCTTGACATCCTCTTGCATGGCCGCATTCAACCTCCGTTGATGTTCCACGGAGGGTTTGGCATCATCCTCTAGTATAATTTTGTGCATATAAAAGGCGAGGCTTATACCCCGAATGTCAGCCAAAGTCCATCCAATTACCTTTTTCCTTCTTTGAAGCACCGCAAGGTTTGAGTCTACCTACATGTTAGTCAAGCACGAAGAACGAATAGCAGGTAATGTGAAAGAAGGGCCTAAGAATACATACCTGAGGTGTGAAGGCAAAGGCTTCAACTCCAATGTTGGTGGCTCCTCGATTAAGGGCTTTGTTGGTGGAGTCTTCCGATTTTCCATGTCCAAGGAAAGTTTACGGGGCCGATATGAGTAGTATCACATTACTTGCAAGGCATTTGTACATTCAACCAAGCCTTGCTTCTCATCATCCTCATGGTTTAACAACACAGCTTCCAAAGGGTCCTCCACATTCATAGCACTCGTGGCATCAACAATCACCTCCATTATAAGATCCACAAAAGAGAAAACTTTGTTGCTATTAGGTTGCCTCATTGATTTGCACACGTGGAATACCACTTTTTCATTTCCCACCCGGAAGGTGAGCTCCCCTGCTCCCACATCAACCAATGCCTTCCCTGTTGCTAGGAAAGGTCTCCCCATTATGATCGGCACTTCATAATCAACTTCACAATCGAGAATCACAAAGTCTGTGGGCAGAATAAACTTGTCGACCCTTACTAGAACATCATCAATAATCCCAAGCGGCCTCTTCATTGTCGCCATTTGAAATCTCATGGAAGTAGCTCTCAATTGCCCAATTCCCAATGTTGTAAACACTGAATATGGCATCAAATTAATACTTGCTCCCAAATCACACAAGGCTTTTGCGAAATCGGCACTACTAATGGTGTATGGAATTCTAAAGGCACCAAGATCTTCTAGCTTTGGAGCCATGGAGTGCACAATATAAATCACTTGATGAGTCATTTTGATGGTCTCACAATTCATAGATCTCTTCTTAGTTACCAAGTCCTTCATGAACTTTGCATATCCCTGCATTTGCTCTAGGGCTTCCACCAAGGGCACATTGATTGACAAACTTTTCATCATCTCAATAAACTTCTTGAATTGATGCCTTTGAGGATATAGTGGAGGAGGCCTTGGAAAAGGGGCCTTGGCATTTGGCACTACCGTTTCCGGTATGTCTATCACTTTTTCCCTATATGGGTTCACATCATTTTGAGTCTCTTCCAAGTTGTCATCAATATCGATCCTCACGTCTGATACACTCAATTTACACCTTAAAAGAGTACAAGTTATCGTTGTCAAATATACTAACCCAACAAGGTTGGGGTCGAATCCCACAGAGAACAATATGAGGGCGATTAGGAATGCTAGAGAGTTATCACTTATCGCGCAATGCCAAACAAATAAGATTTTGGGTTTTGTAAAGTGTTAATAACTAAATGTGAAAATATAAACTAACCTAGAAATCAAGTAAAATGATCAATGGCAACAAGAATGAATGCATCGGGTATTACACTCAAGTAACGATCCAATGTATTTGAGTGAGTTAATGTTAATTAGCTATGAATAATAATTCTTAATTAGCTTTTCCCAAAGACTAACAAAACTTCCTAATTGAATTATTCCTAACCCAATTAGGAGATTAAGCATTCCCGGGTATGGCTACAAGCAGTTCAATCCTATCCCTAGGTAGAATCTATAAAATGAGGGTTAAAGCCTCAAGTTCTTGTTAATTAATCTTTACCAACCCCAAATTATCTTTTCCAAAATTAATTCGGAGTTAATGGGCGAGTCCTTGGGTTAGCTAAGCCCTTTGGAAAAATTAAAGAACAAGAATAATTAAAATGACAAATACTCACTTCATAAATATAATAAAAGCAATCAATACACAAGCACAACAAGGTATTTAATCCACACTTTAAATATGAATATTACCATAAACAAGATTCAAGTGTTGGAAATAATACTACACACTTAGATAATCAATACAAAGCAAGGAAATGAAGAAATAAACATAAATGGGTAAGAAATCCTTAACCACAATGGTGAAATCTCCAAGACCCAAGTGTGTGTGCAAAGCCCTAGCTTCAAGACTTGTTCTTCTCTCTCAAAATTATATTTACAAAGCCAAAAATATGCCAAAAAGATATGCCAAGATCGAGTATATGAATGGGTTGGGGATAAAAATATGAAATTACAAATCTGCCCAGTTTTCGCCCAGATCTTGTTCTCCGCGATCGCAGAACTAGGTTTGCGATCGCGTAGACATGGCTCCTGAAGTTCTGCGATCGCGTGACCACGTCTGCGATCGCGTAAGGTTTATTCCTCAAGTTTAGCGATCGCATAGTACATTTCAGAGCAGGGGGTCACATTTCTTCTCTGCGATCGTGTAATCGGCTCTGCGATCACGGTTCGCACTCTTCTTGACTTCTGCGATCGCAGGTCAAACCTTGCGATCACAGATAGCATCTGACTTCAGTTATTTCCCTTCATTTTGGCCTATTTTGACTTGATTTCTTCCATTTCTTCTCTAAATTACATAATACCTGAAAATTGCCAATAAACCTCAGAAAATGTCCTAGTTTCCTATCAAAATTACACCAAAGTCTAAATATTGAGAGGAGATAAGTTGGTAAAATACCAACTTATCAAACCCCCCAACTTAAACCATTGCTTGTCCTCAGGCAATTAAAAAACAAAGAACATCTAACAAGGATAAGATCATTTAGGCACTATGGCAAGTCAAGTATTGTTCCAAGTCAAAAAGGTCAATTCAAGCTCAAACTAATGACTTTGGTTGGTACCAACAATTAATCCAACGCATAGGAGTCGCTATATTTTTGCACATTTTCTTTCATTTTTTTCTTCTCAAAAGACCACATTGGTCAAAGTAACCACCAAGCATGACAATAAAGATTCAAAGTTTGCCTCTCCATCACTATTTTCTTCCCTCGCTCATTCCTCCCAATTGAAAATGGGATTAAATTCACCACTCAAGTCTCATGTTCCCTCACATTTTAAGAGAGAATCCCTAACTCACAAATTGTAATTCAAAACATAGAAGGGATGTCAAATAGAGGACTCAACTCTCTCTCACACAAAGATATTCAAATGCACACAAGTAGTACCATAGGCTTGCCCTTTTATGTATTTCTCCACTAATTTAGACATTCTTGGTTCAAAATCAATAAGGACTTAAAGGGTTGTAATTTATTATTTTGGTCAAGGTGTGGCACAAGGATGACTCAAACCTCCCTAAGCACTACCCTTCTTCAATAATTGAAGTCCACTTCCTTCAAGATTTTTTTTTTTTTTTTTAACAATACTTTTCACTTTTTTAAGAAGCCTCCATATCACACTTTTTCAACTTCCACCCCCAAACTTAGGATTTTAGCCTATATTCACACTTTAAATTACTTAGGGAGGTATGATTCTACAAGAGAATCAATAAGAAGCTTCTAACATGGTTGCCAAAGAAAAAGTTAACAGGCTCAAAAGGGTTGACTAGGGAAAATATTTATGGGTAGGGCATTTAGGACAAAAATGGTTCAAGGAAGGCCTAACATCATTTTTCAAACCGAGTTAATCTATTATTTCGCCTTGAAGCACATTCCGGGCAAGTTCTAGACCACAAGTGATACAAAAGAATTTCACAAAAAAAAAAAAACTCATCACACATGGCACATGAAAACTCAAATGGAATACAATCCAAAATCCAATTGGAACTAATGAACTCGAGGAAGTACATGTAGCCTAAGAAGCTATTTAGTGAATAAAAGAGCCAAAATTAGAATCTAAAAATCACAACAAGGAGCATTCTTATTATCTCTCTTTTTCTTTTTCTCAAAATTTTCACATGCCGAGGTTTAAATCATATTGGTACCAAACAAGTCATATGTTGGCTTGTGGGCGCAAGATTACATCCCAAAACCCAATTTATTCACACCTAATTCCTAAACTAACTACTAGACTTAATCCCTTAAGAAAGTTGTCATGCTATCCATCATAGGGAAAAGTCACCCGGTTCAACGAAAATCATTTCCTTGGAAAAGAACCATGGTAGAAAGAAAAACCAAGGAATAATGCTACTATACATAAACAAAAATACAAACCAAAACAAGAAAAACATGAGAAGAAAGAAAATGCTACTTTAACACACTATCATAAATACATTAAAATATTCACCAATCTACACAAGTTCATAATTAGCCAAAAACAAAACAGAGGTTGATTTCAATGTTTCACACAATCATACAAGAGCCACCCCCAACCGAAGATATTGCATTGTCCCCAATTCAATTATGCAAGATAAGAAAGAAAAATGAAGGGGGTGCTCCCTGGGTGGTATCACTCATCACTGGAAGAACTGGGAGGTGCAAGCTCAAAGTCCTCCTCCTCGACCTCGTCCGGACCACAGAATATTCTCAACGTGCTCATGATCTTGGAGAGGAATTTGCTCTTCTTCTTCTCGTACTCCCTATGCTTCTTCTGCCTCCTCTCGATCTTTCCCATCTTGGCCTTGATATTCTGTTGTTCCCTAGCAAGGTCGGCTATAGTCGGGAGCCTTGCCTGGCTAGCTGCACCTGAAGAAGTGCCCTCCTCGGGTGGTGCAGAGGGAAGGTCAGCTACAAGCTGGCGGACCTGTGAATCTACCCCATAGACCGGTCTAGAAATGTACCTAAGAGTAAGCGGCCCCTGCTCCAGTGGCATGATAGCTGTGGAAGTCCCAGGAGCAGCTGCAGGATCATCAGGTATCTCAATGGCATCAGGGAACCGGTCAAAAATGGGGGCTGCCACATCAATCTTTTGCTTCTTTTGCGCATTTCCAGCTCCTTTCCTCAACAACGGATGGATATTTTTCTCCGGGTGTCGCTCCCTTTTCATTGGGCTTTGGCACCACCCCAGCATTGTAGCACAGTTGGGTGATCAGTGACGGAAAGAATAGGCTCCTAGACCGCTCTGCTACCACCTCTGCCATCTCATCATAAATAATCCGCCTGACATTCACCGGGATTTCCTCCATGATGGCACAGATAATTCTTGCCTTCTCAAGTGTTACCTCTGTCTCATTTTTGGACGGCATGATGCGAGCACAAATGATGGAGAGCCAAGTCTTGTCCTCTGCAGTAAACTCTGCCGACTCTATCCTGGAGTGATTTTTTATCCAGCCGGGTGTCTGTCCGCCATGCAAATGATCAATGTACCACTGCAACCCTGCTTCTTGGGCTCGATCTCTGTAAACCTGGTTGTCAGCATTGGGCAGGTGGTAGAGTTCATTGATCTCCTCAAGACTTATCCTGACGCCTCTGCCCCTCACAGTAACTACCAACTCATCAGCAAAGTCCGCCTCCAAAGCATTAGCATAAAACTCGCGGACGACTTCATGATTTGCTGGCCAAGGATCAGCTGCGAAACACATCCAGCCACTAGTTATCAATCTCCCATGGAACTCAGGCCATCGGTTTTCCAGGTCAGTCAGGAGGATGCCTCATTCCCGAATCATGCCTAAGGATAATTGCTTGCCATAACGCCCAGAGCATCTAAGGGAAGAGAAGGTGGTGGCATCATAGTAATCTTCTGCAGCAGCCTGTGCACCGGGCGTTTGAATATTTTCCATGGATGTTGACTCCTTTTTTCTTTTGAAGTGTAAAGTGCCTACAAAAAAATTAATCATGTCAAACAATTATAAGGACACTTTAAGCAATGTATTTAGGGGGGATTAGGCTAAAGAAACCATTTAAAAAGCAATCGGAACCATATTTTGCAAGCTCACTGGTTTGCTGTCTGGGCATTAATGAACTCCGATCGCAGAAAAAGCTCTGCGATCGCGAAGAACAAAGGCGGTGAAGCCTGCGATCGCAGGACAGTTCTCGCGATCGCAGTGAACAATATGACACGGCCAAATTGTGGAAGCTATACGATCGCAGAAGAATCGTTGCGATCGCGAAGTGTAATTTAGGGGCCCAGTGGAATTAGACCTACGCGATCACAAGGATTGAACCGTGATCGCAGAGGTCATCTTCTTCGCCCGTTTACAGAGCCTTTCAGGCATTTTAGCAAACACAAAGTGGGCTTCCTAATTCTACCCAGTTATGGACATTTACAACATGATTTTCACCCCAAATTTATATGCACTCGACTCACACACTCAATCAATCCTACAAGCAAGCAAGCACACACGAGCTCATTATCCAAAATTTCAACAGAGAGAGAACACTTTTCAAGCCCTAAAAATCCCACTTTGGGGCAGCCCAGTTTATGAGTTCCACAAAATTCCGAAAAACAACTGAAGTATAGAGTTAGGAATCTACATACCTGGAGAATGATGACCAATGGATGCAACACAGATGAAAATTCTTGGCTTAGAGACGGGTTTAGGGGTATAGGGAGTTGGGAAATTTCTCTGCTCTAAGTTTTTAATTTCGAAAGGCTGAGTGTTTGATTTCACCAAGCGTTTTAACCCCGTTCACTCACCTGAGCACTACGATCGCAGTGGATATGTCGCGACCGCAGAGAGTAATTTATCTCGAGGCTTGTGATCGCAGTCGCTTTCCTGCAATCGCGTAGAGTAGGAAAATTTTATGAGATTTGCTGAGATTTTTGCTGACATTCTGCGATCGCATTTTTACCTTTTGAATCACATATGCGATCGCATATTGTGATATGGGCGTCGCAGACCTGGGCAGAATGCCCAACGAAATATTTGTCCCTCATTGCATTGCGTTTGGCCACCCGGTACCCCTGACCTGCTCAAAACGACTCCAAAAAATATGAAACTTGGCAGATTAGTGTAAGATAATATACTAAGCTAATCTAAAAAAGAAATTTTTTAAAAACGACCAAAAATTTTGAAAACCGATGGGTTGCCTCCCACCAAGCACCGCATTTAACGTCGTGGAACGACGCAAGTCAACTTTTACCACTTTTCTCGCCACTTTGACGATATGAACTGGGAATCTAGCTTGGAATCAAGCTTGTGACCACGGGCGGAGGGGGGTGGTAAGTAGATGACCGAGCCAAGCCTTACTTTCTTCATTTTGCACTTCTTGGCTCGTATGTGAGGAATGTCATTTTTCCTCCTTTGTTATTCAAATTGCAAGATGTATGGTATGAATTTCTCCTCCTCGCAACACTCTATTGACTTGTGTAGTTCAACTTCCATTTTACCACATGATTCCAATGTTGAGAAATTCTTGGAATGCGCCTTCAAACTTCCAACTTGCAAATTTCTCCGGATTTTGACATCCTCATTTTTCCCGGAATAGAGTCAATTTCCACAAAATTTTCCATCATCCCGGTTGACTCTAATTCCATATTTTTGTTGGCATCATTAGTACTCATGGATTTGGTTGGCAGATGTTCAAGGCTTGATTCCTCAAAGTAACACTCACTCTCACCCTCAGAATTGAATTCTTCTTGACTTTCATCCACACTTTCAACTTGAGATGCATGATGAGTCTCAATCAATGCTTACATTTGATCCTCCAAAGTGCGGATGTGTTCATCATTTTGAGCCACATTAAGTTCCAATTCTTCAAGCGCCAAGTTGTGCTTTTCCTCATTTTCAAGAATGGCCTCCAACATGTGCATCATCCCCTCATCTTGAGCATTTGAGAGTTCTTCTTGGCTTTGTTCAATTGCCAAGGAGGAATTTTCATCTTTTTGGCTATCACTCACCTCCAAGGCTTTTTGAGCCCTTGAAGCTTCAATCATTGCATCCATTTGTGAGTGTAGCCTTTCAAGTGCCAAATCATTTTGGAGACTAGTCTCCAAAAATTCTTCCAAAGAATTTTGCTCACGGTTTCCTTCTTCAATTAAGCACTCCAACATGAGCTTGAACTCTCCATTTCTACCATGCTCAATTTCCTCCTCTTCATGGCCCCTAAAATTTCCATAACAAAAAGTAGATACATCAAAGTGGGGGCTCGGGGAGGGGACGGATAAATACAGACAATCATCCCAATGACCATTTTGGCAACCACACCTATCACAAATACTCCACTCATGGGTTTGAAATTGTGCGCACAAGTCATCCCCGGGAGAATTTAAACAATTTTGCCACGAGTGTGGTCCTCCACAATAAGGACAAGGGTCATCAAAATATGAACAACTACCATCCGACCAATATTCATTATATGATGCCATATTTTTTATGAAAAATTAAGAAAATAAACAAGAAAAAATAATTACACAAATATTCACAAGTTTGGATCAAAGCACTTAAGCTTACTTCTCCAACAACCTAAGTTACGCCAATTGGTCCCCGGCAACGGCGCCAAAATCTGATACGCTCAATTTACACCTTAAAAGAGTGCAAGCGATTGTTGTCAAATATACTAACCCAACAAGGTTGGGGTCGAATCCCACAGAGAACAATATGAGGGCGATTAGGAATGCTAGAGAGTTATCACTTATCGCGCAATGCCAAACAAATAAGATTTTGGGTTTTGTAAAGTGTTTATAACTAAATGTGAAAATATAAACTAACCTAGAAAGCAAGTAAAATGATCAATGGCAACAAGAATGAATGCATCGGGTATTACACTCAAGTAACGATCCAATGTATTTCACGATTTTACAAATATGAGTGAGTTATGTTAATTAGCCACGGATAATATTTCTTAATTAGCTTTTCCCAAAGACTAACAAGACTTCCTAAATGAATTATTCCTAACCCAATTAGGAGATTAAGCACTTCCGGGTTTGGCTACAAGTAGTTCAATCCTATCCCTAGGTAGAATCTATAAAATGAGGGTTAAATCCTCAAGTTCTTGTTAATTAATCTTTCCCAACCCCAAATAATCTTTTCCAAAATTAATTCGGAGTTAATGGGCGAGTCCTAGGGTTAGCTAATCCCTTTGGAAACATTAAAGAACAAGAATAATAAAAATAACAAATACTCACTTCATAAATATAATAAAATCATTCAATACACAAGCACAACAAGGTATTTAATCCACACTTTAAATATGAATATTCCCATAAACAAGATTCAAGTGTTGGAAATAATATTACACACTTAGATAATCAATACAAAGCAAGAAAATGAAGAAATAAATATAAATGGGTAACAAATCCTTAACCACAATGGTGAAATCTCCAAGACTCAAGTGTGTGTGCAAAGCCCTAGCTTTAAGACTTGTTCTTCTCTCTCAAAATTATATTTACAAAGCCAAAGATATGCCAAAAAGATATGCCAAGATCGAGTATATGAATGGGTTGGGGATAAAAATATGAAATTACAAATCTTCCCAGTTTTCGCCCAGATCTTGTTCTCCGCGATCGCAGAACTATGTTTGCGATCGCGTAGACATGGCTCCTGAAGTTCTACGATTGCGTAAGGTTTAGTCCTCAAGTTTTGTGATCACGTGTATCCTTTTGCGATCACGTAGTACATTTCAGAGCAGGGGGTCACATTTCTTCTCGGCGATCGCGTAATCGGCTCAGCGATCGCGGTTCGCACTATTCTTGACTTCTGCGATCGCAGGTCAAACCTTGCGATCGCGGATAGCATCTGACTTCAGTCATTTTCCTTCATTTTGGCCTATTTTGACTTGATTTCTTCCATTTCTTCTCTAAATCACATAATACATGAAAATTGCCAATAAACCTCAGAAAATGTCCTAGTTTCCTATCAAAATTACACCAAAGTCTAAATATTGAGAGGCGATAAGTTGGTAAAATACCAACTTATCAACGTCATCATTGACATTCTCATCATTTGCTTGAATCTCATCATCTTCTTGCCAAAATACATCATCACTCACAATCTTCTTTGGATTAGAGGAACTTGCATCTCCACCTCTACCGCTTCTTGTGGTCACCGCCATAGCATGGCATGTATTGTTCCCACCCTTCGGGTTTACTATCATATCACCTTCCATTGCCCTCTTAGGGAGAGTATTCAATGCTTGAGAAATTTGACACATTTGTATTTCCAAGTTGCGGATTGAAGTGGTATGGGAAGCTATTTGGGCATCAGAGTCGGCATTCCTTTCCATCATTTGTTTTAACATGATCTCTATCCGCCCATCTCATTGTTTGAAGAACATTTCCCATGAGACAGATATGGAGGAGGATTGTTGTGTTGATACATCGGGGGCCTTTGAAAGCCCGACCCTCGGTTGCCTTGGTTATTATTATTTTGACCCCCTTGGTTTCCATTACCTCCCCAATTGTTATTTTTGTTGCCACCCCAATTGCCTTGTTGATTACCCCAATTCTGGTTGTTGTTCCCCCAATTATTTGGATTGTTATTGTTGCTATTATTCAAATTTCCTTGTCCTTGGTTGCCCCAGTTTTTATTGTTCCCTTGTGATCTCCATTGTTGATTTGAAGCGTTGCTCCGTTCACCTTGGTAGTCATTGGCATATAAAACTTCCTCACTTTGATCATCATAAGAATCGTCTTTGTTGTAACCACTACCACTTTTCTCACATTGATCTTGATTGTTTTGAACTTGTTGACCACGATGTCTCCTCTTGTTGAACATTAGAATCACCCCTTCCATGGGGTTTACTTGCTTTGGCCCCTGAACTTGCTGAAGTTGAGCCTTTGCTAACTGATTCATAGTAGTAGTCAACTCTTTTATGGCTTGTCCGTGATCATGAAGTTCCTTGTGAAGATGGATAACGTTAGGGTCACCCTGAGGAACATTTGCCCGACTTTGCCAAGATGAGGAGTGTCCACCATCTCATCTAGAATGTCACATGCTTCTGAATATGGCGTGTTCATAAAGTTGCCCCCTGCCAGCTGATTCACCACGCACTGGTTGGTTGTGTGAATATCTCCTATAAAATGTCTGCTGGATCATTGCTTCAGTCATATCATTGTTGGGGCATTCCTTTACCATTATCCAGTACCGCTCCCAGATTTCATGTAAGGGCTCATTTGGCTCTTGTTTGAAGGCTAAGATCTCATCCCTCAATGTTGCCATATGACCCGGAGAGAAAAAAGTCGTTATAAACTTCTCAGCCAACTCATTCGACGTGGGGATGGAATGGTTGGGAAGCCTCTCAAGCCAATCCAAAGCCTTCCCTTTAAGTAAAAATGGGAAGAGTCTCAATCTCAGAGCGTCCTCGAATACATTTGTATGTTTGCTCCACCAGCATGTGTCTACAAAACTTTTGAGATGCTTGTATGTGTTCTGACGAGGAGCTCCGGTGAAGAAACCCTTGCTCCAATAGAGTCAGCATGACATTGGTTATTTGAAAATTGCCCGCCCGAATCTGGGGTGGGACAGTTGCACTTGCGTAGCCTTCATTGGGTAGCACCCGGTGTGCTGCCCGTGGAGGAGGTGGGGGAGGGACTGGCATGTTGTCATTAGGCGGGCGGCCTCTTCTTTGTACTTGAGGTTCTAGATTGACCTCATCTACATCATTGTCATCTACCTCCTCCCCCAGAGGAATATGTCCGAGAGGATCATTATGAGCTATTCGGTACCTAAATCAATTGACACACAAAAGTTAGAAAAACGGAAGGAAAGAAAAACAAGACGCACAAATAGTTAGATAGATATCTAAAATCATCTAACTCTCCGGCAACGGCGCCAAAAATTGATCGGTGCCAAACCTACACCACTATAGAGTATCGACGATGGTCGATGCAGTTTTACCCAACAAGGTCGGGATCGATTTCCACAAGGAGTTAATTGGTTTGGAGTTAGGTGTCTAACTAATCTAGATGTGTGTGGTGTTCCTAATTGCATTTCCAAACATGATTGTGATTGATTCTACTTCAAGTTCTATACTATTTTATGCTAAGAGTAAGTTAAGCACAATATCTTTGGTGATAGTTTTCAAATGTTAAAAGGCACTAGGGTAGTGACTTCCGCCTAGGTGGATATCTAACGAGTATCGAGAATCTAGGGCAATCTTGTTTTGATTGGGGTCGTGATATAACCATCACACATAAGTGCTCACTCTATACCTCTTGGTAGTTTGAGTGACTTTTCCCAATTTGGCTTTCTCAAGTCCAAATGGGTGATCATGAAATACAAGTGATATTGCATCAAGTCGGGTATTACTACCTCTAGGTTTAACCCTTTAATTGGGGTTATAAATTTCTTGAATTCACCTCAATTTCTTGTTAGCCTAATTTTCCGAGACTTAGTCCTTCTTTATCAAGAAGAGCCTAAGTCATAAAGGCACGGATCAGTGTTTGCAATTCTAATTCTACAATTCTAACATGAATTAGGCTAAATATCATTAACCCATAAACAATTAAGCCCTAAAATTCAAGACCCATTAAATACCCACACTAGGGTTAGGTCACAACCCTAGCTATAGGGTATAGCTACTCATAATAACAGCAAAAATCAAAGATAAAGATGAAATATAATCCATAATATTAAAGTATAAGATTAAAATCTAAAGTTTGAAGGTAAATCTTGTACAAAATAGCCCAAAAAGGGAAAACCAGTCGTTCACGTGCTCAGCAAAACTAAACTTAACCTTAAATTGACAAAAAGGTCTATTTATACTAAGCTAAAATTTTCAGACAAAAATACCCTTGCGAAGGTTTCGCGGCCCCATAATTCTGACTGCGTCCGCGCTTGGGCTCTCACTGCCGCGTAATATTGAGCGCGGTCCGTGTTTCATCACATCTGAGATTGGGCTGAACTTTGTTTCGCGGACCGCGAATTTTCAACCGCGTCCGCGTGAGACATTTTCGCGGCCACGTACTTTTAACGTGGACCGCCCTTCTCAAATTTGCATAAATTGTGAACTCTCTGAACCATGGCAAACGCGGTCTGCGGAATTCCCATCGCAGCCGCTCCTGTCACGCCCCAAAACCAAGGGACACGATCGGCACTCGACCGGGTAGTCCCAGTCAAGCGGACCTGGATTCCTTTTTCCCTCCCACGTATTACCCCGAAGTTTCCGTTGTGCATTATTCAATTATAATTAAGACGCATTCTTAATTTCTGAAATTAAACCATAGAAGTTTGTCGTTTCCAACAAGTGATACAATACTTACAAATATACAGAACACACATTCTACTTTACGTGGTCTACAAGTCATACTGCCCAAAATACATAAGTACATAACCCACAATTCCTGTCAACGGAGCCTCTAGGAGTACGACGGAGTTATACAATACTTGCCGGTAACAAGGCTCCGTCTATACCTTACACAAGTACCAAAATAAGAATCCGGGAGGAAAGGTGGAATGAACCACACTGGGCCCCGAGAGGAGAGGGGCTCACCAAAATAGCTTATAGGATGAAGAGGAGGCACTATTGTCGGTGTGCTGAAGTACCTGCTATAGAACCACCTACAATCATCACAAGAATGTAGCGCCCCCGGCAAAAGGGACGTCAGTACATTTGAATTGTAC
>ML275536.1:26389-53183 GCA_005239495.1 Nicotiana undulata | reverse complement strand
GCAACCCGATCCCACATGACAATTACAATCACACCCTTATCACTTCTCACATATCACCCTTATCACCTGACAATTGTTGCGGCACGCAACCCGATCTCACCTGACAATTACAATCACACCCTTATCACTTCTCACATATCACCCTTATCTCCCCTGTTGCGGCGTGCAACCCGATCCCACCTGACAATTACAATCATACCCTTATCACTTCTCATATATCACCATTATCTCCCCTGCTGCGGCACGCAACCCGATCCCACCTGACNCAGTTGCACATATTTATAACAATACACGTACCGTATGCTCGAACACCACAAGTGATTTTACAAAGATTAAAGTTAGCCATACATACCTGGAGTCGAGTTTCCCTTTTCAACTTTAACTCACAATCACCGAACCGAATAGTACCGTCAATCTAGTTCACAATTAGACATATTCAACTCAGAATTGGAAGCCATGCATGCAATTTGGACTCTCTCAAGCATTTTGTCAAACACTATGTGAACCCATTAGATTACCAACCCTATCTTTGTGAAGTTTACCCCAACCACCTCCCTCTTACTAGATTAGCACCATTATTAAACATGCATGCAAGGTCTTAGCTAATATTTTTAAGAATCAATCCAGGCCAACCCTCCCTTTGTTTAAAAATAAGAAATTTAATGGAAGAAAAAAAAAGGGTTGGGAACCCTTACCTGCTAGAATGGGGAAGAAGCAGATTACTCGAATTACCAGGCCTGAGAGACCTTGAAAATCACTTTGATGGATGGACCACTTCCTTTCTCAAGAACTCTCATTTCCTTCTCTCTATTTTATTCAGAAAACTTGTTAAAACAAAAGGGGGCAGGGGTTAAATGAAACTGGGGTCGGGTATAAAAATTTAGAAAATTAAAAGACCGTGTCGAATATGCGGTCAGGAATGCGATCGCATTCCTGACATGCGGTCCACAGAATGGCCCCCAGGTGGGCCAAATTTTGAAAACATTCTGCCCAGGTATGCGACCACTATGCAGTCCGCATACACGTTATGCGATCGCATTATGTGTCGCATAACACCCCTTCAGTTAGGCAGCAATCTGCCCGTGTATGCGACCACTATGCGGTCCGCATACACGTTATGCGATCGCATAGTGTGTCGCATAACACCCAATTTCTGGAAAAATTAAGTTCTTCCAATTCCCGGGGTACTTTTACAAGATCAAGGTCCGTTTTAAGAATTTCCTCAAAGATAACAACTCGGGGACTTATTCGGGCATTATTTTAAGCAAAAAATTTTACGGGTCTTTACAGCTCTAGTAACATTGCGACTGCTTTTTCTGCCGCTTTCAAAGCTCATGTTCGTCCCCTAAAACACTTCTCAGTAAAAGAGAGTAAATAATAGGCTAAAATCCATACTTATCAGCTTTCCAAACAACAACTCATAAGGAGATTTTCCTTGCAAGATGCTAGTAGGCAGTTTATTTATGTAATATATTGTTGTTCTTACACAATCACCCCAGAATTTCCTAGGAATTGAGCTTTGAAATTTCAAGGCTCTTGCAACCTCCAATATATGCCTATGTTTTTGTTCAACCACCCCATTTTGTTGTGGGGTGTATGGACAACTACTTTGGTGTGTAACCCCAAAGAAGAAAATAAAGTATTACATTGAGAGTTGAAAAACTCTGTATCATTATCTGATCTAAGAATCTTCACAGTAGCTTCAAACTAAGTATTTATCATTGCAAGAAAGTTCTTTATTACAGTAACTACTTCACATTTAGAGTGTATTAAGCATACCCAAGTAAACCTATTGTAGTCATCTACTATTGTGACAAAATAAAGATTTCTGTCATATGCGGGTACTTATGAGGTCCCCAAACATCCATGTGTGTGAGTTGAAAATAATTACTTGATCTAGTGCTACTAAGTGGAAATTGTAGTCGACATTGCCTTGCTAAAGGACATACTTCACAAGTGTTCTCCCTTCATGTTTGTATATTATTCTTTAGTTCTGACATATGTTGCATTGCCTTTGTTGATGCATGACCTAGCCCAAGATTCCCTTTGTTGATGCATGACCTAGCCTCAGATGCCACAGTGTTGTTTCTCCATGTTCCTTCAAGAAGTTGATGGCTGTTGTTGGTAAATTTTCTTTTATCAGGTATAACCCATTATTTTCTCTACCAATCCCCATCACTTTGCCATTGTAAAGACCCTGAAATATACAAAAATCAGGGTAAAATCCAAATGAGCAACATAATTGCCTAGTGAGATTAGACACTGACAATAAGTTGAATTTAAAGTATGGCACATAAAGTACTCCCTCAATAATTTTATTCCCTAAAACTAATGCATCTCCTGTATGTGCAATTTCTTCTCTACTGCTTGTAGGCAATTGTACTCCATCTGCTCTATGATCTGTTTTTCTAAGAATATTTAGGGCATTCTTACAATGTGTCACATGGTGAGTATCACTTGAATTCAGTATCCAAACATGATCACTAGTAGTTGCATTTGTCATTAAAGTAAAGATACCTGCAATATAAGTGGAACACTCATCTGTGTTAGTCTTCTGCAACAAACTTACCAGCTATTTGTATTGCCTCTGAGTGAAGAAATTTCCTTATGTGGGCAGCATTGGCACATGCTTCTCTTCACTAGTTGCACTGTTCACATAAGTACTACTTCCTGAGTTTTTCCCTTTCTTCTTGATTTTGAAATCGAGTGGATACCATACTATCTTGTAGGAATTTTCCTTTAGATGTCATTTGTAACCACAATGTTCACAGATTAATCCTATCCTTTTAGGTTTAAACTCATGACCTTTACCAGCCAGCATTGTAAGAGTATCCTTCAATGTATCTGTGACTCCTAGGGTTCTTTGACTTTCTTCTTGTGTAGCTATCACATAAGCTTCATTCAATGTAATTACAAGCCTTTTTGCCAAGACATTACTTCGAATGTTACTATAACTCTCGTTCAATCCCATAAGAAACTACAATAGACGAATGTTTTTAAGACGTTCCACTGAAGGCCTAGACTCCTCAAAGTCACATGAAGCCAAAGGTGCTATGACATCCAGTTCATCCCATAGATCCTTCATCTTCGAATAATAGCTAGTGACTGAGTTTGTTCCTTGTACCAAGGTTGCAATAGCAGTCCAAAGATGATATATCCTTGTTAAATTTGACATATCAAATCTTTCCTGAAAATCAGGCCATACCTTCTTTGCCTTCGATGCATATACAATACTAGGCATCAACTCATTCGAAACAATACTACCAATCCACGATAGAACAATTGCATTACATTTTTCCCATTACTATGCTAATTCACCTTTATACATGCTTTTTACACACGATCCATCCACAAATCCAAGCTTGCTCTTTCCTTGGAGTGCCAATTTCATCGCCTTGCTCCACAGTGCGTAATTTTCTGAGCATGTGAGCTTGAGCATAATTAATACTAGTCCATGAGCGTCTGAAGCTCTCAAAAATTCTAGTATTTCTTTTCTCTGTATTTCACCTCAATGTTTCTGCAGGAAAATTGAATCTCGCCAAAACTGGATCGGAATTACAGTCCCAGCAAATCTCGCTCTGATACTATGTTCAATTGTGAGAGAGAAGATTGAGAATGAAAGAAGAGCAAATGAAATTGTATTCTTCAAATCTGTTGAGTCTCGTTACATACAAGGCTATACAACTTTTCCACTAACTAAAATGACAGCTCATGTCCAAATGTCAATTAAACAACTTAACAAACTAATTCCTCCTAACTAACTTGTACACCCTGAACTTTTACTATGCACACTTTGACCCCTATATTCTAAGAAGGAGGATTACGGATAATATTTGGTGAAAATACTTTGAAGTTGAAGGTGAATGGGAAAGGGAGTATTGTTTACCCTAAAATTTGTATAACAATTCAACTTATATTGTGGTTTTAAGGATATATGATTTCACTCAACACCAATTAATAAATATGAAGGTAAATGACAGAATTGAATTATAAGTAAAGCAAACTAGTGTTTGAACAGGACTTCAGCCCTCGAGTCGAAGTACTCTCGATTTGATAAGTGCAAGAACAATAGGGAAATAGAGTAAACTGATGAACAATAATGTAAGTAAGAAAGAGATGATTATAAAGCTATAATTCCTGTGAATATAATGATTCCTTACAAATGGTTAGAACTCCTCTTTATATATAAGAGGAATTATACATATGGTATAACTCTAATTACATTAGGAAATAACATAATTAGCTAGTGTTACGCTTCTGATTTGATCAGTTCCGAGATTTATGCCACGATCCTTAACCAGTCACGAATATCTCGTTGTTCCATTATTAAGTCATCTCCGATATTAATCGGTGTCAGACTCTCTTGACTACAATAGCTACCAACCTTGATCTCAAAAGACACTTCGATCTCGAACTCGATGCCTCAACTTTGTGATTTAGTCGAAACCGTCCTTCGGTGCAACACTCCGGTCTTGATTAGATAGTTAAATCGGGTGGCCCCGATTAAAACCGTATACAGATAGTACCCTCATTTCTTGGAGTGTAATGAAAAGAAATGAGTTGAGCCTTTGATTTTTCTCGACCTCGATAAACTATGATGTCATCCCCGTGATGTAAGCGATGGAAGTGACCGAAACGTCCCGCCGGTACAATTCCCCAAACCATTAATGAGCGTTAGTTGGCGGTCGGCCACTAGTGATTTTGAACCGTCACCGTAAATCCATAAATAGGTCTTCTCCTAATTGAATCATACTTTACTTTCATCTAATCTTCTAACCTTTTGCCTCTCTCATGTTCTTCTCTTCCATTAATCTTCAGGTTTCACCGCCAGTCATCAAACCCCAAATCTTACTATCTTCTTCTTTCCTCAACTCATAAAAATGGCGAAAACATCAAAGCAGTTCCTCAAAAGGAGAAAGCTTCATCTTCTTCTTCACGGACAGCCGGCGACAAAACTTAGGTGGATCCACTCCCTGTGGAGTGTGTTCTCGACCCGTGTATCCTTATATCCGATTTTAAGACCGAAAAACCTCCCTCGATCCCTGGTTTGTACGAGCATGTGCCGGGGTACATTTGCTCGATAATTGTGGGGTACCTCGAGCAGATTAAGAGATATTGCAACTGAGGGGTAAAGTGATAGACATTCCATCCCCTGGAAGAAAGCATTACTACCCATGTGGAAGGGTACCTAAGTGTTTGCACTTACCCTTTCACGCTGGGCCCTCTCGTCTCTATCATCATTGACTTCTGCCTACCAGGTGACCTTGGGACAAATCCATCCTTCCTTTTGGAGAATATTCATCATGCTTCGATTCTTCACGAGCAAAGCTGAGGGGATGCCATTCACCCTCGATCACCTCATCAGGTTGTACAACTCCCGTATCTTTCGAGGTTGACAAAATTGCAACATCGGGCAACCAAGGTATTTTTCTCGAGCATCGACGAGGATAAATATCGGGGTTGGATGGGTATATTTGTACAAGCGAGGACCTCCAATCTCATCCCGTCCTAGAAGATGCCATTTCCTGAGAAATGGAACACGAAGCATAAGTATTACTTCACTTGTTAATTTCCATGCTTTATTTCGTTCCTCTGCTCTATTAATGCCTTATTTCATCATGCAGCGGTTTCCTGGATTCCTTGTGCGATCCTAGAACTCAAGAGGTGGGTCCAAAAGCTAGCCTAGACCTTCACCTACGCTGAGCGCTCTTGGCGCGATTTGGAAAAAGGCCGGTGGGAGGCAAAGAACCACATTAAGCTTCTTATTTTTAACATATCTGATGACTTGATAATATCTTTATACTTATCCAAGGGTAGGCCTGAGCAAGGATTTTGCCACAAGGCCTCTGTATGGTGAGGAGGAGGCTTCGACTCCAGTTCCAAAATCGGCAAAAGATAACAAGAGAAAAAGGGCCTCGACCTCCGAGGTCCCAAAGCCCAAAAAGAAGAAGAGATCGATTAGCAAATCGAGATAGATACCGCTGGCCTCCCTCCTCATGTAGTTCAGGAGCTAAGGGAGGAATAAGAAGAAGCTGAAGATGGTATCTCGGTGCTTGTGACCCGAGCAAGAAACAACATCGAGGACTTTAAGGCCGCTGAATCATCGGCGCTTGGCGAGGTCCCACCTCGTACTGAGGAGGCCTTGGAGAATGATTCGGGCGAAGTCCCCGAATCGCCTGAAGTTAAGGCTGCTCCTCGCCAAACGGCGAGCATATCCGAGGGGTCTGGTCTCGAAACCCCTCGAGTTGAAAAGAGCGCCCCAAGTGACTCACTTGGGGCAGTGACAGCAGGTCACTCTCCATCCCTTCCTGCCTTTTCCGAAGAGGCGATATGCGATGCTCATTCTTGGAGGACCCTCAAAGTAGGCGGAGTACCCAGTGGGGAGGATCCCTTTCGGGATTGCTTTACCGGGGTCGAGGATGAATCCAACCTGATTGACGTATCCAAAATCTTCAAAGAGGCCCAACGACTCCTAAACCGGGTAGATTTTAGTTCTTTTGTTGATGTAGCATTCTTCTATTTTTTTTCTAACTCCTTTCCTTTTCTATATAGGCTTTTTCCAAGTCCCAGGACGAGTTGAGCCAGTGCGAGGCCGACCTCCAGAGGCTTTCGAAGGAGAGGAATTCCCTCAAACTCCACTATGGGCAAAAGGATGATGAGATTAAAGACCTCCGGGCCGAACTGGCTAAGGCTCACGAGGAGCAGATCTACTTGATCAAGAAAGTAATGATACTCCTAAAAGCTCATGGGCTTGATTCGGAAATGGAGGCTAACATTTCAATATCACAGTTGCAGCAAAAGATCGAGAGGATCGAGCTGTTCTGAGAGGAGGTCGATCAAGTGAAAGCGGAGTCCTACGGGTGAAAAGAAGGCATGGATCGCCTAGCTGCTGAGAAAGAGACTGCCCTAGCCCGGTTGTCATTAGTCCAATCCCAGCTTCGAGGCGTGAAGGAAAAGACCTCATCTCAGGTGAAGAAGATAGAGGAGCTCGAGGCTCAGTTGGCTTCTAAACTTGCAAAGGCCCAAGTTGAGGCCAAAAACGCAAAAGCTAAGGCTGATAAGATGGTGGCCATTTACCAGGACGATGCTGAGGCCACTCAAACCCAAGTGAGGGAGGCTGGCGATACGGCCCAAACTCGAGCACATTGGATTGCCGAACTTGCTAAATTCCAATCTCGGAGGGAGACCCTCGAGGAAATCCACGCTCGAGGTTTCGATCTTACCGAAGAGATAGAGAAGCAAAAAGAGGATGAAGTTGAAGCTGAAGAATTGGCTTCTTCTGATGACGAAGATGATGATGATGATTATATAAGCAAGAGTGAGCCCGAGATTGACGATGAGCCCTCGAGCAATTAGCTGCCCCCGAGAATAGCTAGGGGTCTTTGTTTGTTTTTCTTTCTTTTTGTGTAGGACCCTGGTTGGTCCTTTGTAAACACCTTTGTTCATATATAAAATATTTCCTTGTGAAACTTAGGCAACCTGGTCGAAGTCAGACTAATATATTCTTCGTAGTCGAGTGAGCACTTTCTCGAACTCAAAGTAGTAAAACCGTTAGGTTTTAGTTTAGCGAGGATAAACTCTCGAACTCAAAAAATATAATTGCCCTTAGGCTTTTGAAGCGGGCCGAAATGGCCTCAGAAGAATGGCTTTTTTCCCTTTTCGGCTTAAAGAGTCTAATCTATAAAAAAAAAATTATGCCTTAGCACGAAGTAAGTCTGTACGTGTTGGTTTATCGAAACCATTTTCATTTTTGTGCCTTCGCACAAGTTTATACTAAATTGTTCAAAGGTTCGAACAGTTCGATACCCCTTAAGGTTTTTCGAGGGATGACGTTATCGAAGCCCTTTGTCTATTTTTCCAAGGGTAGCCTTTTTAACATGTTTATAAAAGAATTCGAAGGCCTATTTTTACTGCAGAATTCGGACATCTCCAAACCGCATTAGTTTGGATATAGCCTTGGGATCTGCCTTTTGGGCTTATTTTCCCAATTACACTTTGAACTCGTTCAAAGTGTTAGTCCCCGAGTAGGGTATCGTTGGACTATAAAATCGAGGGTTGCCTTTTTAAGGTCTTACGGTCTCAAAGTTTAGTAATTCTAGCATGTCGATTTTTTGACGGCAGTCCCTGAGTAAGGGGTTGACTATTCGAGCTTTAGTTGCGATCGTCCCTTGAGCTTGTTTCCGCAATAAATCATAAGTATGAAATTTGTAAAGTAGAAATTTCACTAAGTCATGGGACATCTGGTAAGGAAAAAATACTTCTTTCAATAGTTCATACATGCGTACATGTTTTTCCACTAGGGCTTGAGCAATCTCCATGGACACGGTTCATTCGATTGTTTGGTCCTTTACAAAATTTTCCTATCGAGACCCTATTGGCATGAAGTATTTTTCTTGAAAACATAACATCCTAGGGTGATGCCCCCAATATTCGAGGTTAATTGTAAAGAAGCCTCGGATACTCTAATGAACGGTGGTTATCTCGTTAAAACCCTTACCGGAAAAACTCATTTGGGACAAAAACCGGTAGAAGGGAAAAGAGTGCAACACGTGCTTTCAAACCTAAGGACTTCATGCTTGGATAAAGGTTCAATGCCTTCGCTCCAACACCTGCAACAAGTTAGTATAAAACATAAATGAAAAAGGAGAAAGTCATACCTTAACAATAATATCATTTGAGGAGTAATATGTTCAAATTATTTGGCAGTCGTTCGCCGTTCATCGTGCCAAGCTTGTAAGATCCATTTTTGATGATATCGAGGACCTGATACGGTCCTTCTCAATTTGGACCGAGTTTTCTTTTGTCTGGGTCTCGAGTATTGAGGGTGACTTTCATCAGAACTAAGTCCCCGATTTTGAAGTGGCGAAGATTGGCTCTTCTATTGTAGTACCTTTCAATGCACTGCTTTTGTGCAGCCACTCAGACGAGGGCGTCTTCCCGTTTTTCATCTAGTAATTCGAGGGTTGTGTTCATAGCCTCGTGATTTGATTCTTCCATTGTGTATCGAAACCTGACACTAGGCTCCCTGACCTCGACCGGGATCAGGGCTTCGGCACCATATACTAAGGAGAATAGTGTTTTCCCCTTACTGGATTTCGATGTTGTTCGATATGCCCCAAGGACTTCGGGCAAAATTTCTCTCCATTTTCCTTTAGCGTCGTTCAACATATTCTTTAGATTCTGAATTATGGCCTTGTTTGTTGACTAGGCATGTCCGTTCCCACTAGGATGGTATGGCGGCGATAAGATCCTTTTTATTTTGTGATCTTCGAGAAACTTTGTTATCTTGCTGCCGATGAATTGTTTTCCATAGTCCTTTACGATTTCGGAAGGTATCCTGAATAGGCATATAATGTTATCCTTGATAAAGTCTATAACTTCTTTTTCTCTGACTTTTTCGAAGGCCTGTGCTTCAACCCATTTAGATAAATAGTCAGTCATAAATAAAATAAATTTAGCTTTACCTGGGGTCGATGGGAGAGGGCCGACGATGTCCATTCCCCATATCATGAACGGCCATGGGGATAAGACTGAATGAAGTTTCTCTCCGGGATGGTGGATCATCGCATATGCCTTTGGCACTTCTCGCATTTTTTAACGAATTTCGTAGTGTCTTTTTCCATATTGGCCCAACAATATCCCGCTCTAATGACTTTACGATCCAGTGATTCGGCACTAGAATGGTTTCCACAAGTAGCCTCGTGAATTTCTCGTAAGACGTAGTCGGTGTCTCCCGGTACCAAACATACTGCCAATGGCCCATTGAACATCCTTCTGTATAAAGTTCCATCTTCAGCCAGAGTGAATTGTGCAGCCTTCGTTCGTAGAGTCCTCGATTCCTTAGGGTCCGACGGGAGTTTCCCTCTTTTCAAATACTCGATGTAGTTATTCCTCCAATCCCAGGTTAGGATTGTGGAGTTTATTTTAGCATGGCCTTCTTCGATCACTGACTTCGATAGCTGTACGACAGTTCCCGGGCTGATTTTGTCATCTTTGACCGATGAACCCAAATTTGCAAGGGCATCAACCTCACTATTTTGTTCTCGAGGTACATGATGCAGGGTCCATTCTTTAAACCCATGTAATGTTACCTGCAATGTATCTAAGTACCTCTGCATTCGATCCTCTCGAACCTCGAAGGTTATGTTAACTTGGTTTACCACCAGTAGAGAGTCACATGTGGCCTCGATGACCTCTGCTCCCAAACGTTTAGCCAGTTCAAGACCTGCAATCATGGCCTCGTACGCAGCCTCATTGTTATCCAACTTAGAAGTTTTGATATATTGTCTAATTGTAGTGCTTGTGGGAGGCTTCAAAACGATGCCTAGCCCGAACCCCTTCACATTCGAAGCGCTGTTTGTGAAAAGGGTTCACACCTGATTTTAACAAAAGTTCCTTTTCGACCTCGAGTACGAGGGCTGGCGTGAAGTCGGCCACGAAGTCTACTAAGATTTGAGACTTGATGGTCGTTCGTGGTTGATACTCGATATCATACCCACTGATTGCGACGGCCCATTCGGCCAATCGGCCTAAGAGTTCGGGTTTTTGCAAAACATTACGGAGAGGGTAAGTGGTCACCACACAAATTGGGTGACACTGGAAATATGGTTTTAATTTCCTAGAGGCGCTTATTAGAGCAAGCGCTAATTTTTCTAAGTGTGGGTACCGGGTCTCGGCCTCACCTAAAGTTCGACTAACATAGTAAACTGGAAATTGTGTACCTTGATCTTCTCGAACTAAGACCCCACTCACTGCGACTTCCGAGACTACCAAATATAAGCAGAGTTGCTTGTCCGTTTTCAGGGTATGAAGCAATGGTGGGGTCGAGAGATACCGTTTTTACTCTTCCAACACCTGTTGGAATTCCGGGGTCCAAGCGAAATTGTTCTTCATTTTTAGCAGTGAGAAGAACCTATGACTTCGATAAGAATACCTCGAGATAAATCGGCCCAAGGGGCTATCCGTCATGTCAATCTTTGCATCGCCTTAACGATGTCCATGACTCTGATGTCTTCGACTGCCTTGATTTTATCGGGGTTGATTTCGATTTCCCGATTCGACCGCAAAAAGCCGAGGAACTCTGCCGAACGGACTCTGAAAGCACATTTCTCAGGGTTGAGCTTCATGTTGTATTTTCTCAATATGTTGAAGGTTTCCTGCAAATGTGTCAAATGGTCTTTTTCTGCGCGCAGGGACTTAACTAGCATATCATCAATATATACCTCCATTGATTTACCTATTTGCTCTTCGAACATTTTGTTCAATGGGCGTTGGTAAGTAGCACCAGCATTTTTTAGTCCAGATGGCATTACGTTATAACAATATGTGCCATATGTAGTGATGAATGAAGTCTTTTGATCCACCGAGTTCATTTGAATTTGATTCTACCCGGAGTAGGCGTCGAGAAAACTAAGGATCTCGTGGCCGGTCGTGGCATCGACCATGCGATCGATATTCAGCAGAGGAAAAGACTCTTTGGACATGCTTTGTTTAAATCTTTATAATCTACACACATCCTAAGTTTGTTCCCCTATTTAGGGACTACAACTATGTTTGCTAACCATTCGGGATATTTTACTTCCCAAATGGATCCTATTTTGAGAAGTTTGGTTACCTCGTCCTTGATGAATGCTTGTTTTACCTCGGAATGGGGCCTTCTCTTTTGTTTTACCAGTCTGAACTTCAGATTCAGACTTAATCGATGTGTTGTTATCTCTGGTGGGATCCCTTTCATATCTAAGTAGGACCAAGAAAAACAATCCATATTATCAATAAGAAATTTAATGAGTTTTTTCCTGAGTTTGGGTATTAACCCCGTACCCAGGTATACCTTTCGTTCGGGTAGGTACTCGATCAATATAACGTGTTCCAGCTCTTCGACTATCGATTTGATGGCTTAGGAATATTCGGGGATAATGAAGGATCGAGGTATCCAATAGTCGTCGTCCTCTTCTTTCGTTCCCTGCTTTTCCGACTGAGTCGAGGCTGGTGGCTGTGGTTTCTATTTGGCCTCCTATCCCTCCGATCCCTTTGTTGTCGAAAGCGTCTATATCGGTATTACCTCGTCGACCGTGAACATTTCTTTCGCGGCGTGTTTTTCCCCATATACTGTCTTCACTCCATCCGACGTTGGGAATTTCAGCATTTGATGAAGGTTCGAAGGGACTGCTCTCATATTATGAATCCAGCATCTTCCAATCAAGGCGTTGTACCTCATATCGACCTCGATTACATGGAATTTGATTTCTTGTATAGTCCCAGCTACGTTCACCGGTAAAATGATTTCACCTTTAGTTGTTTCGCTGGCCATGTTGAAACCATTTAGGACCCGGGCTGCAAGTATGGTTTAATCTTGTAGGCCGAGCTGCTCCACAACCCTCGATCGAATTATGTTTGTCGAGCTCCCTGGATACATTAACACAGGCTTAACATGAATTTTATTCACAATGATAGAAACTACCAGATCGCCATTGTCGGTTTGAGAGATCCCTTCTGCTTCTTCATCGTTGAATGATATGGTGCCTTCTGGCACATCATCTCGGGTTCGTTTTTCCTTTTGGAATCCCTTTCTCTGAAATGGTTTTTGACTCGATAGCTTATGAACTCTCAAAGATGGCCCTCATTGAATAGACGGGCTACCTCCTCCCTCAGTTGTCTGCAGTCTTTGGTTCTGTGGTCATGGGTGTCGTGATACTTGCACATTAGATTGGGTTTTCTCTGGGAAGGATCGGTTTGTATGGGTCAGGGCCATCTAGTATCTTTGATTCTCCCTATTGCTGACACAATACTTGATGCGTAAATACTGAAATTGTACTCTGATATTCGTGGTGCCTCTGCGGGATCAACATGTTTATCGAAAAAACTTTTGCTCATGAGTCCTCGAGTGCTCTTCCCTCGATCATTCCTTCGATCATTTCGGATGGGATTGCGTCCTGGTCCGCCGCCTGCGATCTGCGTTGTATGGCTAATATCGATCTCTGTTCGACCGAGGCTCCTTGTCGATATCCCTTTGATTTCTGCCTACGGGTCTGTTCGGATAGACGGAACCGGAGGGGGTCCCTAATTGTCCATCCTCGATCCTGATCTTTGACTGGTACCGATTATGCACATTGGCCCAGGTTACCGCCAGATATTCAATTAGCTTTTGCTTCAATTGACTTGATGCCACCGAGCTTCGTTCAAACCCTGAGTGAATGCTTGAACAACCCAGTCGTTTGTGACCGGCGGTAGTTCCATGTGTTCCATCTGGAGCCGGGATACGAACTCCCTCAGCATTTCATTATCCTTTTGTTTTACCTTGAAAAGGTCCGATTTCCTCGTCGCAACCTTTATTTCCCCGCCATGTGCCTTTTCGAAAGAGTCTGCAAGCATGGCGAATGAGTCGATGGAATTAGGTGGTAGATTGTGATACCAGATCATTTCTCCCTTCGACGGCATTTCTCCAAATTTCCTTAGTAGAACAAATTCGATCTCATCATCTTCCAAATCATTTCCCTTTATGGCTCATGTATAAGAGGTTACATGTTCGTTGGGATCGGTGGTCCCATTGTACATAGGGATTTCCGGCATGCGGAATTTCTTCGTAATGGGCTTCGGAACCGCACATGGAGGGAACGGCTTTGCGCAAACTTCTTTGATTCCTTACGTTTTAAAATTCGCGGTGCTCCCGGTATTTGATCAACCCGAGAATTGTATGTCTCTACTTTCTTATCATTTGCTTTGATTTTCTTCTCCCCCGATTCAATTCATCTAGTGAGCTCCTCGAGCATCTTCATTACGGCGAGATCAGTCCCCGATTCATTGGCATTCGATCTTTCTGGCACTAGCTCGGTTCTGTGGATGACCTCTGGTTTGACCTACTAGGCGCTCGCTGTTGGTTTTATAAATGTTCTATAGCGGCTTGTTGAGCCTTTAACATTTTGAATATCACCTGAAGGCTGACTCCACCATCACATTGCGTACCTCGACCACCAGATCGGCCTTCCCTGCGTACGCTTTCTTCGGGATCAGCGCCCATATTTGTATTTAAGGCGATATGCGAACTGACATCGACTGGATTGCCATTTGGTGCTCCCTCGAGATCAGCCTGAGGCACCTCGATCCCTGGGGAAGCTACATTGTCATTTTCCCCGTGAAATCCGAGGCCGTTGTCACCATGTGTGGGTGTTGTTTGTGAGTTTGACATGTTTTAATCTTGTAAACAAAAACACTTACAAGAACAAGCGTAAAGTAATGTGTGTTGTCGGAATCGATATTAAGAAATCACTATTATCCTTAGCCCAAGGGTGGGAGCCAAACTGTTTATCCTAAAATTTGGATAACAATTAAACTTATATTGTGGTTTTAAGGATATGTTATTTCACTCAACACCAATTAATAAATATGAAGGTAAATGACAGAATTGAATTATAAGTAAAGCAAACCAGTGTTCGGAAGACTTCAGCCCTCGAGTCGAAGTACTCTCGAGCTGATAAGTGCAAGACAATAGGAAAATAGAGAAAACTGATGAACAATAATGTAAGTGAGAAAGAGATGATTGTACTGCTATAATTCGTGTGAATAATGATGATGCCTTACAAATGGTTAGAACTCCTCTTTATATAGCAGAGGAATTCTACTTATCGTATAACTCTAATTACATTAGAAAATCACATGATTAGCTAATTAACCGCTTCTGATTTGATCCGTTCCGAGATTTACGCCACGATCCTCGACCAGTCACGGATATCTCGCTCTTCCATTATTAAGCCATCTCCTATATTACTCGGTGTCTGTCTCTCTTGACTACGATAGCTACCAACCTCGATCTCAAAAGAGACTTCGATCTCGAACTCGATGCATCAGCTTTATGATTTAGTCGAAGCTGACATTCGCTGCAACACTCTGGTCTCGATTAGATAATTAAATCGGGTGGCCTCGATTCCAACGGCATACACGTATCTAAAAGTTACTTTTGAAGTTTTATTTAAATACGAGTATCACTTGGAAAATGAAAATTTATGGCTTAAAACAATTATTTCATTCGAAATACTCTTAAAACGAATTTTTCAATATTCGATAGTATATCAAATACTGAAACTCAATCTTTTGCAGATTGATGATCAAACCAGTATTAAAACATACTACTTTTGTATTTACAAGTACTGAAATATTATTTATGGCCAAGCAGAGTCTTTTCGCTTGTATGAAGAAAGCATAGCGAAGGGAATTATATTCTAAAATTATGAGGGGAAATCCAATCCTATTCTAGAATCGTAACTCCGCGTTGAGCAAGCTACGCGTTTCCGGACTTAGACAAAGCATCTTTCCGCGTAAAAATAAAATTATTCAAAGAATTATATTCTTAAATAAATATATATATATATATATATATTTGTAAGGTTTAGAATAATTTTATTACTAGTCTTTCCGCGTATACCTACGTCACTAAATATATAAAAGAAAATTTAAAATAGTATAAAAATAATACGCTTTTCATTATGAAATTAAAAGTTTTAAAAATATAAGTTACAGAATATGAAATTAAAAGTTTTAAAAATATAAGTTACAGAAGTAATCAAAGTTGATTATATTTAGCTTGGTCAATGAATGAGAAATATGACTTTTGATTGTTGGTTTTTCCGCCAACTATCGGGGTTATTTAATTGATTTTTTTCCTACCTCGATCTCTCTGTCTCTTCTATATTTTTGATTGTTTTTTATTATTTGTTTTGATTATTGAGTGTTGTTTCAAAATACTATACAAAAAAAATCCATGAAGTGGATAATCTTTTGAGTAAAAACTAAAAAACTTTGAAAATAATATTAAATAGATTATAGTCATGCTATGACCAAAAAAGGGAATTATGGC
This sequence comes from Nicotiana undulata, assembly GCA_005239495.1. Lineage (NCBI taxonomy): Eukaryota > Viridiplantae > Streptophyta > Magnoliopsida > Solanales > Solanaceae > Nicotiana > Nicotiana undulata. Next base: position 37,333 of record ML275536.1, on the reverse strand, counting down.
CATTGTTATATTATTTCAAATAAGAACATAATTCATATAAGGTAAATCTTGAGTGCTTTTAAAATTAAAAATATCAAGACTTCAAATATAGTTTAAAGAAGGAAGTATTTAGAATATTAAAAATTGATTAGTGTTTCAATTCTAATTTTTATTTATTATTTTTCATTGGCCAAAAAGAGGTTAGGTGAAATTGGGACTGCAGTCGATGAGGCACTTGTATAACGAACTTGGACTTAGCTTTATGCACGAGCTTATCCTAAAATTCTTATGCAATTGTGTGTAATTAGTATCGCATGTAGATCATCAGAAATTCATTAACAACCCTTTGGATCGTCTAAAGCTCTCTTCATTAATCACATTTTAAAAATTAAAAACACTAATACCGTGTCATGTATTAAATTTGATAGAACCTTCCATCCGAATTCATTTTCAAATTTTAACTTTTGTTTGGTCTTCATTATTCAACTCTTTATAATTTTCTTTCCAATTTTTTTTTATGTTGTTTGATAACAATATCTATGTATTTGTGTTTTATGCAACTTATTATTTAGTAGTTATTGTTCCTCGATAACAACTTACAAATAATTATATTCATTAATATTCTTTATAGTAGTGAGTATTAAATTATTTGTTAATTTATTAAACAACTTAGTGAAAGCACACACTACTAAGTTGTGTTACGTAATTGTGCTTTTTTACCGTAATACCGTTTTCTAAATTATTTAATTTTGTTACTTGGTTGGCTCTTAAAATATATCAATTAGCATGGGTGCTCCTATGAGTGCAACCGACATTATACAGCAGCTTGCGGGATAAAATTTGTGGTCGGAAGTGTTCAGGCGTGAACATTTGAAGCATATTGTTCTACAAAGGTACTCGAGTGAAAGTCTCTTACGAAGACATACAAGTCCTCAAACTAATGGAAGTAGGAACCCTCGCGAAAAATCCAGAAAGGAGAAGGGCCGATGGAGGAATTTGGGAAAGTCGGGCCGATCGGATGTCTTCGTTCAAGCGACGGTACAAAAGAAGAACGAAATGAAGTGAGAGGTCGGGGGCAGGGAAAAGAGTCAATTCGATCAGGCTCGAGGATCGGGAGAAGCAAAACGAAATCAGGATTTGGCCAGATAAAAAAAAAAAAAGCAAGGCTATGGATACCATGACCGATCACCATCGATAAAGAAGAATCTTTCTAAATTACTTCGTGTCAGCGGGGCCTTCAAGCATCCGAAATACGTAGGGATTGAAAATGACATATCGTTCCTGATAGAAAATGACAACTTGAAAGCTTCTTTTTCAAGTATCAATAGCGGAACGTTCTGTCAATCGGGGAAGGTTCTTGGTGACAAAACCTGAAGATAAATCTATTGTCGTTCAAGAAAAAAAAAAAGATTGAATTAGTATATCTAAAAAAATATTTTTATATTTATTTTGAATAATACATAATATCTTAAAATAATAAAATAGTTAAAACATTATTATTATTATTATTATTATTATTATTATTATTATTATTATTATTATTACTATTATTATTATTATTATTATTATTATTATTATTACCACTACTACTATACCTTTATTTTATTACTACTATTATTGATTTTGGAATGATAATGATATGAGTTGAGCTTAAAGAAAAAAAAAATGATGCTTCGTATTGCTTACCCCTATTTTTTTTGGGATTGAGGCATAATTATATATATATATATAATTATGCCTCAATCCCAAANATCCCTTCTAAAATAAAATAAAAAATATATATATATATATATATATATATATTTTTTATTTTATTTTAGAAGGGATCGTTTGGCACGAGGTATAAGCAGGTATAGTGCTGGTATAAAAATTTAATATCACTTTAATACTTTGTTTGGTTAGCAAACCAGGTATAAGTTATCACAGGATTAAAATTAACACTCGGGTAACTTATACCTTATAGAGGGTGGGGTAATTAGCACCGGTATAACTTATACATTCTTCTTACAAATTATGCAGTTGTCATATTTAATACAACATACCAAACAATGGATAAAAAATAATACCGGCATAACTAATCCCAACATAAGTTATCACAGCATAACTTATACCAGTATAACTTATCCCGACATAAACCGTATACAAACCAAACTATCCTAGATTAATGGCCGTTATCTCACCGTTCTAGTGCCAACCTATAATAATTGAGCCCATTACCTTAATTACCTGTAACCTCGTATTGAACTGAAGGTTTGAACTCTAAACTGGAGTTACATATATGGATGGGAGGACGTTGAATTAATAATTGTTTCTCATGGATTATGTATGAATTTTCAAAAGAGCATATAAAAGTATTTTTGGGTCACTCTACACATCGTAGTAACATTAAGTATTGAATGCTTATATTCTTTCTCTTATATTTATTCTCACCAACTATTGCTATGTACTCTCTTCCGTTTGTTAACAATTAACCAGCTTCCTTGAATGCTTTTAAAATATATCCTCGCATTATGTCTCCTTGTAATCACTAAAGGAGTTGAACATATACATACTATGTTCATTTCGTACTTTTTTAGGAGTTGAACATATACATACTATGTTCGTTTCGTACTTTTTTATGATGACAGATTTCAGGCCAATTGACGTGCACTTTCACTATTCCATCGGATACATGTTATCTTCCACCAGCAAAATAATTTATGTTAATTTGTATACAGTACCCGATTTTACAATTTGACCGAGACTAGGGAGTAAAAATTGCACGAGACGTCCTATTTGGTCGCCCCCATTTAACTTATACCCATATTTTTGAAATTATTTAATTTATACCCTAAATTTTACAGCTTCAGACGCCTCCTTCTTCCTGCTACCTGTGCGCTCCTTTCTTCCTCCTTTCTTCAGCCTTACTAACAATAGGGAGTCTGAAGTTAGGACGAAAAAAGAAAAAGCGATCAAAAAATCAGTTAACATAGTCATCAGATTATCCTCTCGGACTAGCGCCAGTATTTCTTGTCAAAATTCCAGTGTTTAATCGTATGTTTAAGGAGTTTAGATTAATATGACACTTGACAATAAAACTTCAGCTTATTTAGTGCTGAACTTTTTACAAATGAACTAAATAACTTCACATCTTCTGCTGAATTTTTTTGAAAAAGCTTTATGACAAAACTAATGAATGCAGGACAAATCTTCAGCTTATTTAGTGCTGAAATTTTTACAAATGAACTAAATAACTTCAATATCTTCTGCTGAAGTTTTTTGAAAAAGCTTTATGACAAAACTAATGAATCCAGGACAAAACTTCAGCTTATTTAGTGCTGAACTTTTTACAAATGAACTCAATAACTTCACATCTTCTGCTGAATTTTTTTGAAAAAGCTTTATGACAAAACTAATGAATCCAGGACAAAACTTCAGCTTATTTAGTGCTGATGTTTTTACAAATGAACTAAGTAACTTCAGCATCTTCTGCTAAAGTTTTTGAAAAAGCTTTACGACAAAAGTATTGAATCCAGGACAAAACTTCACCTAAAACATGCTGAAGTTCAGCAAATAGAGAACAAAGTTTCAACTAGTAGAAGTAAGTTCAGTCGTCTACTAGAATGCTGAAGTTTGCGTGATTGCCTTTGCTACTTCAGGCCCGTATGCCTGAAGTTTACGCGGAAAGTGGGTACGCTTGAATTTTTTTTGCAAAGCGGGTATAAGTTAAAACGTGACCCAAAAAGCGGGTATAGATGCAAATCCCCCGACCAGGGAGTTGCGTCGAAGGTTGACCCGTAGTGGTTCAGACCAAAGCACGAGGACATGATACCGAGTTTGGGATTCGAGGTACCTGTCGAGATCGAGGCCAGTAGCGATCAAGACCAAATGAGACTAACATCGAACAAAGATAGCATGATAATAGAAAGGCGAGATATCCATAAGTGGTCGACGATCATGGCGGAAATCACGGAACGGATCAAATCAGGAACGGTTAATTAGCTAATCATGGGATTTCCTTCTGTAATTAGAGTTATACCATAAGTAGAAATCCTATACTATATAAAGGGGAGTTCTAATCATTTGTAAGACGCATTGTTCACACATATCAAAGCAATATAACATTCTCTCTCCCGCTTATACATTTTTGTTCATCAATTTACTTTCACTTTATTCATGACTGTTCTAATATCGACTAATTCGAGGGCATCTAGCTCGAGAGTTGAATTGCGTTTCAACACTGGTTTGCTTTATCTTATTGTTAATTTGTATGACTAATTTTCGTACTTACCAATTGGTATTAGGTGATATCACGTATCCTTAAAACCACATTATAAGTTTAATTATTATCCAATTTTAAGGGTAAACGGTTTGGCGCCCACCGTGGGGCTAAGGATAATAGTGATTTCTTAATACTAATTCCGATAACACACACTACTTTACGCTTGTTCTTGTAAGTTTTTTTATTTTCAGGATAAACATGTCAAACTCACAAACAACACCCACACAGGGATCGAGGTGCCTCAGGCTGATCTCGAGGGAGTACCAATTGCAAATCACCTCGATGTCAGTTCACATATCGCCCTAAATGCAAATCTGGGCGCTGATCCCGAAGGTAGCGTATGCGGGGAAAGTCGATCAGGTGGTTGAGGTACGCAGGGAGGAGAAGATGGTGGAGTCAACCTCCAATTTATTTTTGAAATGCTACAGGCTCAGCAAGCTGTTATAGCACAACTATAAAATCAGCACCGAGCACCAAGTGGGATCGAACCCGAACCCTCACCAGAAGTTGTTCGTAGGGCCGAACCTGTACCGGAGAGATCGAACGCCAATGAATCGGGAACTAATCCCACCATTATGAAAATGCTCGAGGAACTCACTAAGCGGATTGAATCAGGTAAAAAGAAAATCGAGGCGAATGACAAAAAAGTAGATATATACAACTCCCGTGTTAACCAAATACCGGGGGCACCACTGATCCTAAAAGGTTTGGATTCGAAGAAGTTTGTTCAGAAGCATTTCCCTCCAAGTGCAGGTCCGAAGCCCATCCCTTAGAAAATCCGTATACCATAAATTCCTAAGTGCGATGATATGGTATCACAATATACCACCCAACTCCATCGATTCCTTCACCATGCTTGCAGATTCCTTCGTGAAGGCACACACCGGAGCAATAAAGGTTGCGACTATGAAGTCAGACCTCTTTAAAGTAAAATAGAAAGACAACAAAATGTTAAGGGAATTCGTATCTCGGTTCCATATGGAACGCATGGACCTACCCCCGGTCACAGATGATTGGGATTTTCAAGCCTTTACTCAAGGTTTGAACGAACGGAGTTCGGTAGCATCATGACAGCTGAAGCAGAATTTAATTGATTATCCAGCGCTGACTTGGGTTGATGTGCATAATCGATACCAGTCAAAGATCAGGGCCGAGGATGATAAATTGGGGACCCCTTCCGGTTCTGTCTACCCAAACATGCCCGTTGGCAGAGTTCAAAGGGACATCGACAGAAAATCCTAATCGAATAGAGATCGGTATTAATCATACAACGCAGATCGTAGAAATAACAACCCAACACGTAATCTCGTTCGAAATAATCAAAGGAATGATCGAGGATAGAGCCCTCGAGGTCTCATGAGCAAAAGTGGCTTCGATAAACATGCCGATCCCACAAAAGCACCACGATTATCAGAATACAACTTCAGCATCGACGCATCAAGTATTGTCTCAGCCATTGGGAGAATCAAGGATACTGGATGGCCCAGACCCCTACAGACCGATCCAGCCCAGAGGAACCCTAACTAAATAAGCAAATACCATGGTACCCATGGTCATAGAACCGAAGACTGCAGACATCAAAGGGAGGAGGTGGCTCGTCTATTCAATGAGGGTCACCTTCGAGAATTCTTGAGTGACCGAGCTAAAAATCACTTCACAGACAGTGATGCAAACAGGAAAAACGAACAGGGATAACCACAACACATGATTCATATGATCATTGGTGGGGTCGACATACCACAAGGGCCTGTGTTCAAACGCACCAAAGTGTCGATCACCAGGGAGAAACGAACTCGAGACTATGTACCGGAAGCCACCTTGTCGTTTAACGATGAGGAAGCTGAGGGGATCTCACAACCCCACAATGATGCATTGGTAATCTCTATTCTTATGAAACAAATTCAGGTTAAACGTGCTTTAATTGATCAAGGGAGCTCGACCAATATTATTCGATCAAGGGTCGTGGAGCAGCTCGGCCTACATGACCAGATCGTGTCCGCAGCTCGGGTTCTCAATGGTTTCAACATGGAAAGCTAAATAACTGTCACGACCCCAAATCCTAACAGGTCGTGATGGCGCCTATCGTGGAACTAGGCTAGCCAACCATCACATTACTACGTTTTTGTTCAATTATAATAGTTCACAATTTGATAATAAGCAGCAATCATAGCATAACTAATGAAATTAATGTCTTAGCGTTCCCATATTAGCCTAAACAACCTCCCAAGAACTGGAGTCAATAGTCATGAGAATCTAAGAATAAATAAATCTAACTCTACTAAAATTGTAATATCTTTATCTGAATCAAGTGCTAAAATATAATAAGGAAGGGAAGTGGAGAAATTGTGGACACTGAACGGCTACCTCAAAATCCCGTGAATCTGTAACTACAAGTAAGGACAGCTACTGCTCCAGACTGTCACCTGAATATGTGCACAGAGGCATAGGGAGTCTTTATGAGTATGCCAACCCAGTAGTAATGAAAATAAATCGCAGTCTGAGAATTATAAAACACACAGTACAGATACACAATTCCACAAAACCAGTAAAACACCGAGTCACCATGTAGTATTCATCAAATAATAAGTTTGTAATCAGTTTCCAGAAAATCCCTTGAAAACAAGTGCAACATCAGTATATCTCAGTAAAATTCTCAGTAAAAACCAGTTGAAAATGAAGTAAATCATAGTTCGAAAACTTAGTAAAATCATCGTAAATCTGCCCCTCGGGCCAAAATCATTTCTTGTTACAGTTGGCCATCAGGCATTCTCTCAATCACTCAGTATCTATCATCGCTCAGTATCATTCATCACTCAGTATCAATCATCACTCAGTGTCAATCATCACTCAGTATCAGCCCCGCGGGCAATCATCACTCAATATCGGTACCGGCGCTCACTGGGGGTGTGTTCAGACTCCGGAGGGGCTCCTACATCCCAAGCGCAATAATAACATAAGGCCTAAAAGCCTCCTCACCACTCTCCTGAGGCCTGAAAGCCTCCTCACCACACTCCTGAGGCCTGAAAGCCTCCTCACCACTCAGTCAGACACTCTCAATTTTCCCTTAGGCCATAAACATACCGGGTTCTCGACCCAAAACAGTGTTTTATTTTTTAATAAATAGTATCAAAATACTCTAAGTGTCAAAACAATTTATCAGGAAAATACTGAGTGTGAAATCATAGCATATCAGTGAGGAAAATATAGTAAACACAACCCTCAAAGGGAATCAGATCGGCACTAGTCCCCAAACACGGCTTACAGCCCAAAACATATCATAATATATAAATACTAATTAAGCAAACGCTTAAAAATCGGTTTCGCAACTAAATAGTCACCTAAATACAGAAGATATTTCCAAAGTTCCAACCTTTTCATTTCAAAACCCGTGAAAGGGTGCATAGTCCGGGGTTTCAGACCCTCAGGACAGGATTTAAAGACATTACTTACCTCAAAACTAGCCGGAATTATTCCGCAATGCGCTTGCCTCTCGAATCAACCTCCGAAGTCTCCACATCTACCAAGTTTAGATTTTTATCATCAATATATGCTTAAGGAACGAATTCCAATTGAAAAATATCGAATTTAACTCTAAAATTCGAAACCAGTCAAAACCCGATCCCCGGGCCCGCGTCTCGAAACTCAAAAAGTTTTATACAAAAGTGTTTTTCGTCCTCTCAGGAGTCCGTACATATAAAGAACACTAAAATCGGAGTTCGTTTCACCCCTCAAATCGACCCTTAAAGGTCTCATAATCTAAAGCCCTAAAACCCAATTTTTCTACTGATTTTCCATGAATTTACACTGGTTTTATGTTCTATAATCATCCATGATCGAGTTTTAATGATCAAAACACTTACCTCTATGAAGAACAGGGATTTCCCTCTTAAAAATCATCCCCAAAAGCTCTTTGTCCGTACAAAAATGGTGTAAAAAGGGTTTAGGTCGCGGAAGAGTTTAATTAAATATACCCAGGTAAATCCTTCATCGCGAACGCGGTACCTCACCGCAAACGCATAGAACAAAACTCCATCTCCCCCATTTACTCTTCGCGAACGCGGTACACCACCACGAACACATAGAACAAACATTCCAGGTTCCCTATTTACTCTTCTCAAATAGCCTCTAGTAGAATAGTCATAAAGTGTTGCAAAAAACTCCAAATGACAAATGGTGTACATTTCTAGCAACTAGACAAAAAGGGCTACAACTTTAATTTTTACATCATCTCAAAATTCCTTATATATTGTGAGATATGAGCCCCCGAAGTCAGACCTGCGCAACAGATATTTTTCTTGTTCGCGAACGCGAAGAGCAAAGTCCCTGATGCCAAATTCTTCTTCGCGAACGCGAAGGGGTCCTCGCGAACGCGAAGAACAACACCAGACACCAGCAACAACCATCTCAAAACAGCCCGAAATGATCCGAAACATACCCGAGGCCCGCGGGACCCCGTCCAATCACACGACTCAGTCCCATAACACCCCACGGACTTGCTCGAGGTATCAAATCACATCAAACAACGCCGAAACCACGAATCGTACTCCAATCCAAACTTTATGAACTTTGAAATTTTAAACTTCTACATTCGATGCCGAAACCTATCAAATCACGTCTGATTGACCTCAAATTTTGCACACAAGTCATATTCGACATTACAGATCTGCTCCAACTTCCGGAATCGCATTCCGAACCCCATATCAAAATTTCCACTTCCGGTCGGATTCTTCAAAACCTTCAAATTTCTATCTTTAGCCAAATGACTTCAAAATAACCTACGGACATCCGAATTCACTTCCGATCGCGCTCCCAACTCCAGAATCACCATACGGAGCTATTCCCAGACTCGGAATCCCAAACGGACATCTATAACACTGAAATGCCTTCCAGCCAAACTTAGGAAATTCCTTCAAAAATGCTGACTTCCACAATATACACCGAAATGCTCCCGGGTTATCCAAAACCCGATCCGGACATACGCCCAAGTCCGAAATCATCATACGAATCTGCTGGAACATTCCGATTCTGATTCCGAGGTCGTTTACTCCAAATTCCAGTCTTAGTCAATTTCTTCAACTTAATGCTTCCGAAATGAGAATTTTCTTTCCAATTTGACTCTATACTTCCTGAATCTCAACTCCGACCATACGCACAAGTCATAATACTTGAAATGAAGCTGTTCATGACTTCCAACCGCTGAACGACGCGCTAGAGCTCAAAATGACCGGTCGGATCGTTACATTCTCCCCCACTTAAACAGACGCTCGTCCTCGAACGTGCCAAGAACTGTTCCAAACACCACCAAAATTGTTGTGTAACCTACCATGCACATATTCAGAGGTGATTCCATGTCACCTTATCCCATATAGGTCTAATAGCACAACATTGTTGAAATTTTGAAGTCCGATCCTGACCCATAAACCTTAGAACTAAATTTCCACTTCTAGAATGATTTACAAGTTCTAATCCCACAACTATAAGCTGAAATAGTCTGAACACGATGTATCAAGCCATATCCGCAACACAAGATGAAGTCACATAATATACCGCATGACTCAACACTCATAGCGATGACTCCTAATCCCAATCGCTGCTCATAACAACCCAACACCGGTAAATAACCTCTTATCAAACAAAGCCTTGCTTTAACACCTTCATATGGTGCCGATGATGAAAGAAACACGTAGAAACCAGCAACCATTCGCCCGCTCAGCATCAATACCATCCATAGCCATACTTGTGCAACTCGTGCACTCAATAACAACATCCTAAGAGCTCAATTCATAAAATAGAGAAGACTCACACGAGAGGACTATCCTGCCATTTCTCTTGCCATTACCACATCATGCTAAAAGCCTGACACACATCGTGAAACCATATCGCACAAATCCGACACCAAGGATCATACCTCTACCTAACTGAACTACAAAGCGTGATCCCATCCAACCGCGGGACCACATGACATACTCCAAGCCACCTTGCTCAAACTCAATAACCATGTGAAATTAGACATCAATTACTCAAAGTACATTGCCATAACCACGGGAAAATCGGACGATACTATGCCACCTGAACCAGAAAGAACATAACCAATACGTCTCAATCCTGCAACACCCATACAGGCCTACCAATAACTCTAAGTCAACTCTGGTCACCCACAACAGGTAGATAACTCTCTGAACGTTCATAACGACTGAATCATGACATATACTAACACCTGACTAGCTTTGCTCGCATCCTCGTAGTTCACAACTACAATGTTCATGAAAACTCCCCGTCTCAAAATCCACGAGGCGCACCAATTGCCAGATCTGATCCCAATTCCACCACTCAAACATATAACACGTCTCTAATACTCAATCACTCCACGAGGATACTCCTATAATTCTTCTGTGCCACCAACAAACTTGAATATCGGCAGACGATCCAACAAGATAGCGCCGTAACACCAATGATGCACCCTTACTCAAACACACTGCCTTAAGAAAATTGTCCTTTATGAATGTATACTCTCATCCAGCCACCCAATAGTGGTATCCTTTACCTAATCATCTGAAACTGCCAGTTCTAACCTTCCTTCCAAAACTGAACCGTGACCTCACATATGCTACTCTCCACTTTACACAAAATACTGCATACGCCATGCATCCTATGATAAATATGAGAACTTCATGCTCCCTTCCTAGCCACAAACAACTACGTAC
>ML275536.1:3183-25721 GCA_005239495.1 Nicotiana undulata | reverse complement strand
TGTAACAACTCAGTACCTCATAAACACCTAAAGAACTAACCATATACCTTATCATGCCGATCTGACCTACTACCAAGCTGTCCTATTTATCCAAGTTCCTCCTGACTTACCTTCGAATTGATACTTTTTCTTGCCATAATACAGCAATTCTCAATCCCGACTCACCGCACGAAACCCGAGCATAAAAATATACTGTCTAAGGCTCATAAGCCGCTGAATACTCTCTCAAATATCCGCAAAGAACCACATTAGAAATACTTACCCTAAAGAGACTTCCTGCGAATTTAAAGCCATTACCTTCACTTTCCTGATACTAATGGATAAAATCCATGATAATGCAAATACACCTCAAGCCTTGACACCTTCCCCGTAAATCTCAGTTCTAGCCCTTCTCACACCTTGAAGATCCTCGATCGCTACATATAACCTTGAATCTGTCTGAACCATTCTCAAACGTCATTTGCTCTACGCAATTTCAATTACACTAACCAAGTAAACAGAACGACCTGATCCCGTTTGAAATCCACATACTAGGAAATTAATCCACCTCTTTGAAGCAACAAGCACACTCATACATTGCACACTCTACACTTACTAGTACAACTTCATCATTCAATGAATTCCACTATCCGTAAAGTACGTTACAACCTGTATCGAAGAATTTCCATCACTCGAGTCATTCCCAGACTCCACCTCTGTGGGTCATAACTGATTCACCAACATACCTCGAACCAAAACCAATACAACACATAATCGTGTAATCAACTTATCGTTAGCGGACTCCCCCACTTAGCTCAAAGCCAAAGATCCAGACAAACAATAACTCACGATGCCCACACATTATCTGTGCCACCATACTGTGGCGGGATTCAACTAAATCCTTCATACGCTCATATGACCCAGGCCATCTAACCCTCAACCCGTATGCAAATCTCGCATTCACCATTGTAATGATCATGCCACCTCCCACAAGCAAGCTAAACTCAAATTACAACATACATCATCTACTGGTAGAAAAGAACTTGCTAAAGATAAACATAAGGGTCACACACCTCAAGACGACCCGCAGGAGATACCCCTACCTGCTTAATCTCAAAATGATATCCCCATATACACTTCCGAAAATCATAGCTATCACGCAATTACCATATCTTCCTACATTAGAACACGGCCATTGCCTTCCCTCGAGACATCCCATAAGCGGTATAAGAACCTGAAGCTGATGGAAATACTAACACTGGAGTTATGGTCAAGGAAATCTTGAGCTTCTGGAAGCTCCACTCACACTCGTCTGACCACATAGATACTTTCACTGGACACCACGTGTCCCAATAATGCTACTGAACTGAGCCAAAAATTCACACTTGGAGAACTTCGCACAAAGCTTCTCCTCCCTATATCCTTGTGATACCATCATCAAATGCCGAGTATGATATCCCTGGCTACGTGAGTACGACATGATGCCATCCATGAACACAATAACAAATGAGTGCAATTACTGCTTGAATATACCGCTAATCAAATACATGAACGTTGCTGGGGCATTGGTCAACCCAAAAGACATCACAGGAACTCAGAACATAACAGGAAAACCCACTTCACTCCACAACTAAACTACACAAGAGGTCCTTCAATACTCATAACTCGAAGCCATATTCTAACTCAATACATAAGTCAATTAATCAACGGTTCTTGCCACATCTCCCTCCAATTCATTTTGGTCACCATCAAACAACCTGAATACATCTAAATGTTAATCACACTCACCACGTAGTCATCTAGTCACAAAGTTCCATCAATAAGGACATTAACGGACATATAAGTCCCCAAATACAAGTGCTCACACAAATGAAATCTCAGCACTCAAGCCACAGACAAAATTCGGCCTCAAGTCCTTCCGACTGGCCCATTAATAACATGCTAAAAATCACATCTCACCCATGGAAGTCACAAGCCGACGACGCACAACTGATACCAAGCGCTCGCGTGCGCATTCGAATACATGAAAGGAATTCAAGAGTTACGCTTTTGGCTAAATAATTGGATTTGCACGATAAGAATTCAAGAATGTGGAATGTTTCCTAAGGGTTCTGCAGCCTCTCGAAGATAAGTACAGACGTCTCCGTACCGATCCTCAAGACTCTACTAAACCTGCTCATGATCGTTGAGTCCTATGTAACCTAGAGCTCCTATACCAACTTGTCATGACCCCAAATCCTAACAGGTCGTGATGGCGCCTATCGTGGAACTAGGCTAGCCAACCATCACATTACTATGCTTTTGTTCAATTATAATAGTTCACAATTTAATAATAAGCAGCAATCATAGCATAACTAATGAAATTAATGTCTTAGCGTTCCCATATTAGCCTAAACAACCTCCCAAGAACTGGATTCAATAGTCATGAGCATCTAAGAATAGATAAATCTAACTCTACTAAAACTATAATATCTTTCTCTGAATCAAGTGCTAAAATATAATAAGGAATGGAAGTGGAGAAGCTGTGGACGCTGAACAGCTACCTCGAAATCCCGTGAATCTGCAACTACAAACAAGGACAACTACTGCTCCAGACCGTCACCTGAATCTGTGCATAGAGGCACAGGAAGTCTTTATGAGTACGCCAACCCAGTAGTAATGAAAATAAATCGCAGCCTGAGAATTATAAAACACACAGTACAGATACACAATTCCACAAAACCAGTAAAACACCAAGTCACCATGTAGTATTCATCAAATAATAAGTTCGAAATCAGTTTCCAGAAAATCCCTTGAAAACAAGTGCAACATCAGTATATCTCAGTAAAATGCTCAGTAAAACCAGTTGAAAATGAAGCAAATCATAGTTTGAAAACTTAGTAAAATCATCGTAAATCTGCCCCTCGGGCCAAAATCATTTCTTGTAACAGTTGGCCCTAAGGCATTCTCTAAATCACTCAGTATCAATCATCGCTCAGTATCATTCATCAGTCAGTATCATTCATCACTCAGTATCAATCATCACTCAGTAGCAGCCCCGCGGGCAATCATCACTGAATATCGGTACCGGCACTCACTGGGGGTGTGTACATACTCTGGAGGGGCTCCTACAGCCCAAGCGCAATAATAACATAAGGCCTGAAAGCCTCCTCACCACTCTCCTGAGGCCTGAAAGCCTCCTCACCACACTTATGAGGCCTGAAAGACTCCTCACCACACTCCTGAGGCCTGAAAGCCTCCTCACCACGCTCCTGAGGCCTGAAAGCCTCCTCACCACTCAGTCAGATACTCTCAATTTGCCCTTAGGCCATAAACATACCGGGTTCTCGACCCAAACCAGTGTTTTATTTTTCAATAAATAGTATCAAAATACTCTGAGTGTCAAAACAATTTATCAGGAAATGACTGAGTGTGAAATCATAGCATATCAGTGAGGAAAATATAGTAAACACAACCCTCAAAGGGAATCAGATCGACACTAGTCCCCAAACACGGCTTACAGCCCAAAACATATCATAATATATAAATACTAATTAAGCAAAAGGCTTAAAAATCGGTTTCCCAACTCAATAGTCGCCTAAAACGGAAGTTATTTCCAAAGTTCCAACCTTTTCATTTCAAAACCCGTGAAAGGGTGCATAGTCCGAGGTTTCATACCCTCAAGACAAGATTTAAAGACATTACTTACCTCAAAACTAGCCCGGAATTATTCCGCAATGCGCTTGCCTCTCGAATCAACCTCCTAAGGTTCCAAATCTACCAAGTTTAGATTTTTATCATCAATATATGCTTAAGGAACGAATTCCAATTGAAAAATATCAAATTTAACTCTAAAATTCGAAACCGGTCAAAACCCGACCCCCAGGTTTACGTCTCGAAACTCAAATTTTTTTTATACAAAAGTGTTCTTCATCTTCTCACGAGTCCGTACATATAAAGAACACTAAAATCGTAGTTCGTTTGACCCCTCAAATCGACCCTTAAAGGTCTCATAATCTCAAGCCCTAAAACCCAATTTTTCTACTAATTGTCCATGAATTTACATTGGTTTTATGTTCTATAATCATCCATAATCGAGTTTTAATGATCAAAACACTTACCTCTATGAAGAACAGGGATTTCCCTCTTCAAAATCGTCCCCAAAAGCTCTTTGTCCGTACAAAAATGGTGTAAAAAGAGTTTAGGTCGCGGAAGGGTTTATTTAAATATGCCCAGGTAAATCCTTCATCGCAAATGCGGTACCTCACCGCGAACTCATAGAATAAAACTTCAGCTCCCTCATTTACTCTTCGCGAACGCGGTACACCACCGGGAACGCATAGAACAAACATTCCAGGTTCCCTATTTACTCTTCTCAAATAGCCTCTAGTAGAATCGTCATAACGTTTTGCACAAAACTTCAAATGACAAAGAGTTTACATTTCTAGAAACTAGACACAAAGAGCTACACCTTTCATTTTTACATCATCTCAAAATTCTTTATATATTGTGAGATATGCGCATCCGAAGTCATACCTGCGCAGCAGATATTTTTCTTCTTCGTGAACGCGAGGCACTGTTCGCGAACGCGAAGAGCAAAGTCCCTGATGCCAAATTCTTCTTCGCGAACGCGAAGAACAACACCAGACACCAGCAACAACCATCTCAAAACAGCCCGAAATGATCCGAAACCACCCCGAAACACACCCGAGGCCCCCGGGACCCCGTCCAATCACACGACTCAGTCCTATAACACCCACGGATTTGCTCGAGGTATCAAATCACATCAAACAACGCCGAAACCACGAATCGTACTCCAATCCAAACTTTATGAACTTTGAAATTTTAAACTTCTACATTCGATGTCGAAACCTATCAAATCACGTGATTGACCCCAAATTTTGCACACAAGTCATATTCGACATTACGGATCTGCTCCAACTTTCGGAATCGCATTCCGACCCCGATATCAAAATTTCCACTTCCGGTCGGATACTTGAAAACCTTCAAATTTCTATCTTTAGCCAAATGACTTCAAAATAACCTACGGACATCCGAATTCACTTCCGATCGCGCTCCCTACTTCAGAATCACCATTTGGAGCTATTCCCAGACTCGGAATCTCAAACGTACATCTATAACATTGAAATGCCTTCAAGCCAAACTTAGGAAATTCCTTCAAAAATGCTGACTTCCACAATATACACCGAAATGCTCCCGGGTTATCCAAAACCCGATCCAGACATACGCGCAAGTCCGAAATCATCATACGAACCTGCTGGAACATTCCGATCCTGATTCCTAGGTCGTTTACTCCAAATTCCAGTTTAGTCAATTTCTTCAACTTAAGGCTTCCGAAATGAGAATTTTCTTTCCAATTTGACTCCGAACTTCCTGAATCTCAACTCCGACCATACGCACAAGCATAATACCTGAAATGAAGCTGTTCATGACTTCCAACCGCTGAACGATGCGCTAGAGCTCAAAACGACCGGTCGGGTCGTTACAATAACTAAAGGTGAAATCATCTTACTAGTAAGCGTAGCTGGGACTATTCAAGAAACCAAGTTCCATGTGATCGAGGGCGATATGAGATACAACGCCCTGCTCGGAAGACCTTGGATTCACAACATGAGGGCGGTTCCCTCAACTCTTCACCAAATGCTGAAATTCCCGACAGCGAATGGGGTAAAAACGGTGTATGGGGAACAACATGCTGCTAAAGAGATGTTCGCGGTCGATGAAATAATACCAAAATCGGCGCTTTATTCAGCAAAAGGGATTAGAGTTAAAAGAAAATAAGGAGGTTAAATAGCAACCACAGGTACCGGCCTCAACCCAATCAAAGGAACGAGGGGCGGACGAGGATGACTAACATTGGATTCCCCAATCCTTCATAATTCCCGATGACTCCAACTCCAAAATATCAACGGTCGAAGAGCTGGAGCAAGTCATACTGATCGAGTACCTACCCAAGCGAAAGGTATACCTGGGCACAAGCTTAACCTTAGAGCTCAGGGAAAAACTCATTAAATTCCTAATCGATAATATGGTTTGTTTTGCTTGGTCCCACCTTGATATGACAGGGATCCCACCGAATATCACTACCCATCGATTGAGCTTGGACCCAAAGTTCCAACTGGTAAAGAAAAGGAGAAGGCCCCAATCAGAGATTAAACATAAATTCATCAAGGACGAGGTAACAAAACTTCTCAAAATAGGATCCATTCGGGAAGTAAAATATCCTGAATGGCTAGCAAACATAGTTGTAGTCCTTAAAAAAGGGAATAAACTTAGAATTGGCATAGATTAAGATTTAAACAAAGCATGCCCTAAATATTCCTTTCCTTTGTCGAATATCGATCGCATGATCGATGCAACGTCCGACTACGAGATCCTCAATTTTCTCGATGCCTACTCCGGGTACAATCAAATACAAATGAACTCGGAGGATAAGGAAAATACTTCGTTCATCACTAAGTACGACACCTATTGTTATAACGTACTGTTGTTTGGACTAAAACATGCTAGCGCTACTTATCAACGCTTAATAAATCGAATGTCACTACTACAAAAAAGGCCTTTGGCGGCAATTATTTAGCGACAATAAGGTAATTGTCGCTAATGAATCATTTAAGCTGAAATATTAGCGGCACATGACCATTAGCCAGTAAAAAATATCCTTTTACCGACCATAAAAATAATTACCACTAAAAATCACTAGTTGAAATTAATTTTTATTATTTTAACTTTCCCTCCATGCAATCAAAATAAAATCTTTCCCTCTAGTTTTTTTTAGACAAGAAATTACTTTCCCTCTTATTAGAAACAATAGGAAAACATACTCCCTTTATTCTGAATGACCACGACAAAGGAAAACAATTTGAAAGGGATACTGAATATTGTACGCCCTAGGAAAACCTAGGTGCTTAACAATATCGTTGTCACAGTCTCCACCCTTTCACGGTCCCCGTCCACCCCCAGGTAAATTCTCTTCTTACCCAGCAGATTGCTTGCCATCTATTTACAATTGATTTTGGGGTGATGCTGCTCGATTATGCACAATCTTCGTTGTCAATCTTCTGCTTCTCATCCATATCCAACTTTTTTTTTTGTGTAGGTTTCAAGATTGTTACAGAAATCATTCTTCTCCTTCAATTTCTTGTCTTTCTCGGGAAAAAGGCTGCTTACCGGTACCGATTTCTGATTTTCGATATCCAGCTATGGTGTTTTGGATTTGTGAAAGTATATCTTTTTCTATGTTTGCTAAGTTGTTTGTGGTATTTGGCTGCTATTAGATTAATAGTTGATCGATTGAATTGATTCGTCCTTCGTTAATCTATTATTTTTGAATTGGTTCCTCCGTATGTTTTCTAAGGCTATTGCTAGGCGGAACTAAGAGAACAAGATTCTGGGTTGTGGCCTCCCTATTTTTCGCCCTTTTTATCTTCCTTTTCATCTTGCCGTTCCTTTTATTGGATTGCCTCTTTCTTTAAATAGCATAGTAATCATCCAGAGCTAGAGATTATCAAATTTCAGTTCTAATAAATTGCATATTTTGTGATTATAATATTCCAAATTCAACCATATCTTGAGGGATTGTATTGATTTTCTTCTTTTCATATTTGTATTATGAAAATTGTTCTCAAAGTGGAATGAAGGACACATGTAGCTAAGTAACTATGTACAAAAGTATTGTATGACAATGTTATTCACCACATGATCTTAAACAGGTAGGGTTTAGTTTGTTGGAAATTGAAGCTAAAATTTATCAGTAACACTTAATGAAATTCGTTCTTTATTTTTCTTCAAGAAGTCAGTCAAGCTAAATGTGGTTTTTGGCTTAGTGATTCTTGAATATTCTTTATTGGGTTGATAGTTAATGTTTCTACTAGGATGATTTTGTTACCTTTTACCTTGTTTTCCCAGTTTTTTGTGTTATGTTTAATGTTTTTCTTGGTTCAATTTTTTCTTTTGGGAAGAAATGGGTTTTCTTATAGAGTGAGTAATGTTTGTTTGGTTGATTGCAGAAATGTGTTAGTTTGGATTAATTTTTTTTTTAGTGTAAACTCTTTGTTGTGTCTTCTTTAACTTTGGGTGGGAGCCCTTTTCTTGTGTTACGCTAGTTTTGACAAATTTCTCTCTCCCTTTTCAGCAGTGTGGAACGAGTACCACATACATAAAGTATGCCTAGTGTTGGTGAAAATACTTCACTTTATCACGATACTACTCATCTTTATCCTTCAGCGTGCTACTGTTTGAGTTTTTTACTGTTTGAATTTTCCTCATTCAGTTTATTTTATCATTAGAATCTGAAGTCATTTTGGCTGCTGATTTCTTAAAAATATCATTTCCATTCTTTTTCTTGAAATTCAGTTGGAGTTGGCTACTGGTGAAGAATTAAATCTAAAGTTTATAAATTTGAAGCACCAATTTTGTAAGTGTTTCCACTTTATATAATTTGAGAAGTTTTTGTTTTTGTCACTGATGGAACCTTTGAGCTATGCTACTGGTGAAGAATTAACTCTGACCACAAATTTGCATTCTGAGGTTCCTTTATATCAGGTTCATGGTTGTAACAAGGACCCGAGCTCGTCAAAAGACTATCACAAAAGACACAAAGTATGTGATGAACACTCAAAAAGTGCTATAGTTATCATTAATGGCATTGAGCAAAGGTTTTGTCAGCAGTGTAGCAGGTATGGTCCAGCTCATTTCTATCTAGTTCGCAGTCTTTGGTTCTGACTAGCAAACGGAATTGAATGTGTGTTTGTATGTGTGTGTGTGTATACACAAACACACGTACAAATTTCAGTAATCTGACTTTATAAATGGTATTGCATTTGATTTGGGAAAATCAACTACTTTATTGAAGTAATTTGTTTGACGAGGCTTACGCAACTAAACCATGGGGTATATTTGTGGATATAATGTCTAGACAAAGAAATAAACTGAACTGCCAAATGAGTACTCTCATTTCTATGAAAAGAAGATGAAGTTCTAGCGTTTGAGCTCTTAAAGAACTTATTAGCTCGTCATAGTTTTCACTTGATTTAATGCCTTTCTGTTTTTATAAATTTCTGTTTGAGTTATCGGCCAAAACCTGTAGAAAGTTGGGAAAATACAGAAGTTCCAGTCTTTCATGTGTAGTGTAACTCAATTATGACCTGCTAATTGACCATCCTCCGAATTCATTCTTCTGCACATCATCCTTAAAGTAGAGAATTGTCCTCGTTGTTAACAAAAAGTGACCAGTGTAGGTTTTTACTCATGCAATTTTTATGCTAGAGCAAAAATTCTTATTCCTGGTTCTTTATTCTTTGTTATGTCATTCGCTTCCGTTACCCTACTATATTACTGCTAATATTGATTGTTTCTTTAACTTTTACCGTTCTTTTAGCCAGGGATCTATCGAAAATAACCTGTCTACCTTTATAGGGTAGGGGTAAGGTCTGCGTACACACCCTCCCCAAACCTCACTTATCGAATTAAATTGGATATGTTGTTGTATTAGAATCTGATGTCATCTAAAATTGCAAGAAGTGGAAATCTTGTTTGATCTCACCTTTAGGTGTTGGACTAAGTTAGCCTAAATACATACTCTTAATTATGGTGTAAATCTAACGTTGTGTGCTTTAGATCTGTCTCGCATTATCTTTGTATTGAACATTATCAGTATTAGTACGATTTACAGAAGAAATCCTAGGTTATATCACCATATTAACTATTCAAATGTCAAACACTTGCACACTTCTTAGAATCTCTGGTAAAAATGGGACGTGTTCTAATTTTTCTGATTAGGATTCTGTGGTGTAATTTTTTTCTTCCTTTTAGCCATAGATATTGTTTGATTTGATAAGATGAGATTCATCCACAGAATGAGCCTGATGACATGTATGTGGACCAAGAATTTTGACCAAATTGATATTAGCTTATCTACTTATATCAGCCATTCTTATATTTTTTTTGACTTTATGTGGTGCTGGACTCTCCATATGTTGGACCATAAGAATACCCTCTTAGTAAGTATATTGCTACAATATATTGTAATTCACAGAGGAGATACTTGATGCTTAAGATAGTAAAAGCCAAATGATTAGACCACCCTTATTATGTTCATATTGTCCTGACATTATAATCGAAAAAGTAAATTCTTCTTATAATTCGTCCACATAGTTGTTTCTTTTGTTATTGTTTATTCATTTCATTGATTTACTTATTAGGTTATAATAGGCATTTTATGTTGAATACTAGTATGTATAATTTTTTGGTCAAGGTATTAGTGGCTCAGATTGTTGTAAATGAATTAGTATACTCATGTGCTACCTTCCAAGGTTATCATATGAAGAATTGAAAATCCATGTTACAAGTGCATTTAAAAGACATAGGTATTGGTCTATTAAGTGAGAGATGTTCTCTGAGCTGCTGAATATGTAACAATGGGGCTTGACCTTAATCTTATAAGGAAACCAACCAAAAAAATATGTTGCCAATGAGTGTCAAAATGTTTGAAACAGAGTTTTTTTTCTCTTGTTAGTTATTTCGTGTCAATACCTCAGTGTTTCTAGAAGTCTAGAATTTTTGCATGTGCCTCAGAATGTTTTAAAAAGCTTTAGGTTGAGGCAGTGTTTTGACAACACAAAAATTGAGGTTTACAGAAGAACTATAGCTTCTTCTTAAGTGAAATCCCGCCAAGACTTGCACAAAGTATATATGTTTTTGATGTCTATAATGGTGTGGTCATCTCTATCTTATTATATTTCATCTACTGACATAGTTATTTTGTAATTTCAGGTCATAGAGTCTGATGATCGATAATATAGCGGGTGAAAGATTTCAATATGATGAAGCGTTGCAAAAATATCTGAAGACAATATTCATTAGGATTAGTTATATAATGACATTAGCTATTTGATTCAAACAATATATAGTTTATTTTGGATTAGTACTTCTTTTTGGTTGTTAAGATACTAATGAGATACATTATGTTTTTATGAACTATATTAATATATTTTATTATTTGGATAATTTTTTGAACGAATGTAGTAGCCATAATGGTGGCTAAACTATTGTCGGTATAGCTTGTGACTTTTAGCGCCAATTAACAGGATATACCGGTTACAAAAATAGACGATAAAAGAGAAAATTATAATGTTTCCACAGGGGTTATTTTAGTAATTATGTAAGCAATTATAATTGCTAGTAAAGATGACTTTTAGCGGCATTTTAATTGAATTCACCATCCATTAAAATGGATGCTAAAAGCATACTAATACGTTTTAAGAAGGAATATTATAGCCATTCTAATTGCCACAAAACTACTGCTAAAGATATGCAGTTTTAGCGACAATAATTTTGAATTTAGTGGCTACAAAAATGGATGCTAAAGGAGCATTAGTAGCCGTTTAAATTGGGTTTAGCGACAATCATAATTGCCACAAACAATTTCCATTAAAGCAAATGATATTTAGCGGCAATAAGTTGTATTTTTACCAGCTTTTGTGAGAAATGCCGCTAAAAGCTTTGCCGACCCTGACGTCAGCGGCCAAACATCAATTGCCGGTAAATGATACAACGACTATTGTTATTTCCGCCAATTCCCTTTTTTATTGCCGCTAAAGCCCCTTTTTGTTGTAGCGTGTTAGAAGAACATATAGGTAAATCAATGGAGGTTTATATTGACGACATGCTTGTTAAGTCCCTACGCACAGAGGACCATTTGAAATATTTGCAGGAGACCTTCGATATACTAAGAAAGTACAACATGAAATTTAACCTAGAGAAGTGCGCATTCAAGGTCGGTTACGGGAAGTTCTTCTGTTTCATGGTATCAAATCGGGGCATTGAGATCAACCCTAATAAAATCAAGTCCATTGAAGATATCACGATTGTGGACAATGTTAAGGTCGTGCAAAGGTTAACAGGGCGCATAGCCGCCCTAGGCCGATTCATATTGAGGTCCTCAAATAGAAGTCACCGGTTCTTATTACTACTCAAAAAGAAGAACAATTTTGCATGGACCCCGGAATGCCAACAAGCATTGGAGGAACTAAAATGTACCTCTCAAGCCCGCCATTGCTTCATACTCCAAAAGCAGACGGGCAATTCTACTTATACTTAGCAGTCTCCGAAATCGCAGTAAGTGGGGTCCTGGTTCGAGAAGAGCAAGGTACGCAATTTCCTGTTTACTATGTTAGTCTAACCCTAGGTGAGGCCGAGACCCGGTACCCACACTTAGAGAAATTAGTGCTCTAATAAACGCCTCTAGGAAATTAAAACCATATTTCAATATCACCCAATTTGTTTGGTGACTATCTATGCCCTTCGTCATATTTTGCATAAGCCCGAACTCTCGGGCTGATTGGCCAAATGGATCGCCGAGATCAGCGGGTACGATATCGAGTATCAACCTCGAACGACCATCAAGTCTCAAATCTTGGAAGACTTCGTGGCTGACTTTACGCTAGCCCTCATACATGAGGTCAAAAAGGAACTATTATTAAAATCGGGTAAATCATCGAGGGTATGGATCCTTATCGCAGACGGCGCTTCGAACATGAAGGGGTTCGGGTCAGGCATCGTTTTGAAGCCGCACACAGGTAATACAATTAGACAGCCTATCAAAACTTCAAAATTGAGTAATAATGAGGCCGAGTATGAGGCCATGATAGCAGTTCTTGAGCTAGCTAAGAGTTTGGGAGAAGAGGTCATCGAGGCCAAATGTGACTCCCTACTAGTGGTTAACCAAGTCAACAGAACTTCCGAGGTTCGAGAAGATCGAATGCAGAGGTACTTGGACAAACTACAGGTGAGTCTACATAGCTTTAAAGAATGGACCCTACATCATGTACCCCGAGAAAAAAATAGTGAGGCCGATGCCTTTGCAAATTTGGGGTCATCAGTTTAAGACGACGAGATTAGCATGGAGACTGTCGTACAAATTTCGAGGTCAGTAATTGAAGAAGGCCACACCGAAATAAAATCCATAAGTCTGACCTGGGATTGGAGGAACAAATATATCGAGTACCTAAAGAACAGGAAGCTTCCATCGGATCCTAAGGAATCGAGGACTCTACGCACGAAGGCCGCACGGTTCACATTGGCCGAAGATGGAACCCTGTATAGAAGGATGTTCGATGGACTATTGGCAATATATTTTGGTCTAGGAGTTACCGACTACGTCCTACGAGATATTCATGAAGGAACTTGCGAAAATCATTCTGGTGTCGAGTCATTGGTTCATAAAGTCATCAGAACAGGATACTATTGGGTTGATATGGAAAAAGATACAAAAGAGATTGTTCAAAAGTGTGACAAATGTAAAAGGTGTGCGCCGATGATTCACCAACCCGGGGAGCAAATCCACTCAGTCTTATTCCCATGGCCGTTCATGAAATGGGGAATGGATATCATCGGCCCTCTACCATAAGCCCGAGGTAAAGCTAAATTCATATTGTTTATGATTGACTATTTCTCTAAGTGGATTGAAGCATAGGCCTTCGAGAAAGTCAGGGAAATAGAATTCATATACTTCATTTGGGACCACATTATATGCCAATTTGGGATGCCTACCGAGATCATCTGTGACAATGGGAAGCAATTCGTCGGCAGCAAAGTGACAAAGCTTCTCGAAGACCATAAAATAAAAAGGATCCTGTCAACGCTATATCATCCTAGTGATAACGGGCATTCCGAATCGACAAACAAGACCATCATTAAAAATCTAAAGAAAAGATTGACCGACGCAAAAGGAAAATGGAGAGAAATATTTCCCGAGGTCTTTTTGGCGCACCGAACATCAAAATCCAGTACGGGGGCAACACTGTTCTCCCTAGTTTATGGTGCCGAAGCTCTGATCCTGGTCAAAGTCGAGGAAACTAGCTTCATGTTTCGGTATGCAACGGAAGAGTCAAATCACGAGGCTATGAATACAAGCCTCAAATTGCTAGATGAAAAGTGGGAAGTCGCCCTTATTCGAATGGCCGCACAGAAACAGCGGATCGAAAGGTATTATAACTGAAGAGCCAATCGTTGATACTTTAAAATCGGGGACCTAGTTCTAAGAAAGGTCACCCTCAATACTCGAGACCCAAACTCAGGAAAGCATGGCCCAAACTGAGAAGGACCGTATCGGGTCCTCAATATCGTCAGAAAAGGATCCTACAAACTTGGCATGATAAACGGCGAGCAATTACCAAATAACTGGAACATATCACTCCTCAAACAATATTACTGCTAAGGTATGACCTTCTCCATTATTTCCTTTATATTTTATACTAACTGATTGTAGGTATTCAATCGAAGACATCAAGGGATTTTTCAACACGAAGTCCTTAGGTCAAAAAGCACGCGTTGCACTCTTTTTCCCTTAGACCGATTTTTTCCCAAATGGGTTTTTCCGGCGAGGTTTTTAACAAGGCAACCATTGTTCGTGCTAACTTAGAGAAATTCAATAGTATCCGAGGCTTCTTTACAATCAATCTCGAATACTGGGGGCATCACCCTCGAATGTTATAAGGAAAGTACTTCGTGTCAACAGGGTCTCGATAGGTAAATTTTGTAAGGGTCAAACGGTCGAACGAACCGTGCCCACGTAGATTACTCGAGCCCTAATGGAAAACATGTATGCATGTATAATCTATTGAAAGACGTATTTTTCTTTACCAGATATTTCATGCCTTAAAGAAACTTTTACTGTACAATTACGTACTTGTGATCTATTGTGGAAATTGGCTTAAGGTCCGATCACAACTAAATGTTCGAATAATTGACCCCGTACTCAGGGACTGCCATACAAAAATCAACATGATCGAATTACTAAACCTCGAGGTCGTAAGACCTTAAAAAGACAACCCTCGATTTAAAAGGCAATGTCTACCCCACTCGGGGACTGACACTTCAAACAAGTTCGAAGTATAACAGGGAAACAAGTCCAAAAGGCAAATCCCAAGCTAAAGGCTACGAACAAATTAACAGGGTTCATAGACGTCTGATTTCCATTATAAAACAGGTCTTCAAATATTTTCATAAGCATGTTAAAAAGTCTACCCTCGGTTAAGTTACTAAGGGTCTTGATAGTATCGACCCTTGAAAATTCCATTGGGTGCAAAGTCATTCGAACTCTCGAACAAATTCTTTATTTTATGCTAAGGCATTACGAAAAAAAGGGTATAGATAATATCGACCCTAGAAAACCCTAATGTGTACGGAATCATTCGAACTCTCGAGCAAATTCCTTATTTCAAGCGAAGGCATAACAGATTTTATATGATTAAACAATAAGCTTTTCAAGCCGAAAAGGGGGAAAATGCCATTCTTTTTTAAAGCCATATCGGCCTAACTCAAGAGCCTAAAGGCCATTTTGTTTCTGAGTTCGAGAAATCATCCTCACTCAACTAAAACCTAAGAGTCACCCTACTTCGAGTTCGATCAAGTACTCACTCGATTATAAATATTGCACTAGTCTGACTTCGGTCAAATTGCCTAAGTTTCAAACTTGTAAAATATTCATAAGGCATGGATGAAATAAAATTTTCACAAGCCATAACGAAAAAGAATTTTCACAAGGCACGAAATGAAATAAAGACAAGTTCGGGAGAAAAGAGATCTTTTATATAAATGTGAAGATATTTACAAGGAACGATCAGGGTCCTACACAAAAGATAAAAAAAAAAAAAAATTCTAAGTTTCCTAACTATTCTCGGGGGAAGCTTCTTCTCCGTCGGGGTCCCCCCTGCTCTCGGACCTGCTCTCGGTATATCATCATCATCATCGGAGGAGGCCATAGCCTTAGCATCATCTTCGTGCTCTTTGGCCTTTTGTATCATCAGTAAGATCGAAACCCCGAGCATTAATCTCCTCGATGGTTTCTCTCCGATATTAGCACTTGGAGAGATCGGCAACCCACTATGACCGAGTTTGGACGACCTCGACATCTTCTCTTGCTTGGGCTTGAGCAACTTCAGCATCAAACTGATAGACGGCCACGATTGCCTCCGCATCGGCCTTAGCCTTTTCCGCCTCAGATTTGGCCTTTGCAAGTTCGCCGGCCAACCGAGCCTCGAGATACTCTATATTATTTTCTTGAGCCGAGCTCTTCTCTTTCATACCCCGAAGCTGGCATTAGGCTGATGACAATTGAGCTCGAGCAGCTTCCTTCTCCGAAGCAAGGCGATCCATATTTTCTTTCCACCCCAAGGTCTACGCCTTCATCATATTGACCTCTTCCCGGAACAACTCGATCCTCTTGACCTTCTGCTGAACCTGTGAGATTGAAGTGTTAGCCATCGTCCCCGAACTGATGCCATGAGCTTCTAAGATTTTCATTACCTGCTCAATCAGGTCGGTCTATTCTTTTGTGAGCCATGGCCAACTCAGCTCGGAGGTATTTGATCTCCTCTTCTTTTTTCCCACTGAGGATTTTGAGGGCATTTCTCACCTCTGTGAGCACTTGAATATCGGCCTCACATCGGCTCAGTTCTGCTCAGGATTTGGAAAATGCCTCACGATGGAGTACGAAGGCCCATACAGAAAGAAGAAAGGAAATTAGACAGGAAAATAAAAAATAAACGTAGGTGCGATATCAACGAGGGGAGTTGAGCCTCATCAAAGAAACTCGATGCTTCACTCAGGCTGGTAGCGTTTTTGACCCCGATAAAGTAACCACGGAAGGGGTCCTCCCCTTTGTGGGCTCCGTCTACATCGGGAGTCCTCATAGCTTGGGCCTCCTGAATTTCCTCCTCGGAGAATGCAGGGAGAGTCGGCGAGTCTCCAATTTCTATTTCCCCAAGTGGGTCTCTTGGGGCGCTCTCTTCACTTCAAAGGGGCTCAGAGCCGGCCCCTTCAGACATTCCCACCTTTTACTCATTTCGCTGGGAGGAATCTTAAGTCTTCAACAACTCGAGGACTTTGCCAAAGTTCTTTTCCAAGACGCCCTCGGCTCGAGGAGAGATATCTTCAACCCCCATAGACTCAGTGGACTTAGGTGCCTTGGTGTTCCTCTTCACTCGGGCCACCAATTCGGAGCTGTCGTCTTCTTCTTCTTCCTCTGTTAGCCGTTGAAGTACCTCGGCAGACAGGGCGACATTGTCTTTCTTCGACTTACGAGTCGGATTTTTTCTTGGGCTTTGGACCCTCATAGGTTGTGGGCCTTTTTCATCTTTTTATCCTTCGCCGATTTCGGGACCAGGGTCGAAGTCTCCTCATCACCGGACGGTGGCCTCATGACCACATCTTTGCCCAAGCCTGTATACTAGAAAATTGAGTTAGTATGAGAAGAAAATCCTGATCAAGCCACTATACACATGAAAGAAAGCTTACCATGATTTTTGTCCTCCCATCGGCCCTTTGCTAAATCGCGCCATGAGCGCGCAGTGTTCGAAGAAGTTGAGGCCAGGTCCCGAAACCAACTCTCGAGGTTTGGAATTACACCGGGCATCAAAGCAACCGCTACATCATGGAAAAGGATATCAATGAGAAAAAGCGAAGGGAATAGAACAATAAATGGAAGCTAAAAGTGGTTTTGTATTTATGCTTCATATTCCATTTCTCAGAAAATGGCATCTTCTCGTCCGGAATTAGATCGGCAGTCCTAACTCGAATGAACTGGACCATCCATCCTTGATCCTTTTCCTCGTCTATGCTCGCGAACAACATCTTGGTGGCCCAATGCTTAAGTTTTATTAACCCGACTCGATAGAAATGGGGGCTTTACAACCTGATGAGGTGGTCGAGGGTGAAAAGCATCCCCTCAACTTTGCTCGCGAAAATTCGGAACAAAATAATAATCTTCCAAAAAGAGGGATGGATTTGGCCCAGGGTTATCTGATACTTATGGTAGAAATCGACGATAATGGGATCGAGGAGGCCCAACGTGAAAGGGTAAGTGTAAACACTCAGAAACCCTTCCACGTGGGTAGTGATGTCTTCTTCAGGGGTCGGAATCACCACCTCTTTGTCTTCCCAGTTGCAACCTTTCTTCACCTGCTTGAGGAAGCTCTCAGTTATCGAGTATATATATCTCGAAATTGGCTCACATCGACCAGGGACCGAGGAAGTTTTCTCGATCTTAAAGTTGGAAGTGAGAACGCACCCCTGGGAACACACTCCTCAGGGCGTGAATCCACCGGTGTTTTGTCGCCTGCCGGCCGCAATGAAGAAGCATTTTCCTTTTGGGGGACAATTTTTGACGTTATCGCCATTTAGATTTGAAGTTAGAGATAGATGGAGATAATATTCTAAGAAGAGGATAGTAGTGAAAGTCGTAGATTTGCAGATGAAGAACATAGAAGACGTGAAAAGCTTTTGAGATTAGATAAGGTTGAAGGTAAAGTTTGAAAGAGTGAAAAAATAGGCCTATTTATTGGATTCACGGTGTCGGTTCAAGGGCACTAGTGGCCTACCACCAGCTGAAACACATTAATAACTTGGGGAACTGAACCGGCGGGACGTTTCGGTCACTTCCGTCGCTTACGTCACGAGGGTGACATCAAGGCTCAATTTGTTTCTTGTCATTACACACCAAAAATTGAGGGGACTATCTGTATATGGTTTTAATCGGGCCCACTCGATTTTACTATTTGACCGAGACCAGGGAGTTGCATTGAAGGTCGGCCCCATAGTGGATCAGACTAAAGCACGAGGACAAGGTATCGAGTTTGGGATTCGAGGTATCTGTCGGGATCGAGGCCAGTAGCGATCGAGACCAAATATGATAGACATCAAACAAAGATAGCATGATAACATAAAGGCAAGATATCCGTGTCTGGTCGAACATCATGGCAGAAATCTCGGAACAGATCAAATCAAGAACGGTAATTAGCTAATCATGGAATTTTCTTATGTAATTAGGGTTATACCATAAGTAGAATTCCTCTGCTATATAAACGAGGCATTCTAATCATTTTCCCGTGTCATTTCCCTACAAAATGAGTCTGATTCGTTAGCCAGAGTTGCATATCTCTGATTTTGTTACTTGGTGACATAAACTAGTTTTAGACAAAAAAAAAATCTCCAGAAGTCAATGCATTGCTGCATCTGACAATATATATTTTATGGATAATTTGAAAGGTTAGAAATGAATATAATGTTAATCCGGTGTTATGGAATGAACATGATATTCTATCTAAAAACTTATTCGATTTTGATAAATTTACAACTAAGGAGAATAATGTTAAAATTATGCGAGATGATGCTACTAACACGAATTTACTACTTTTTTGAAGTGATATTTAGCAGATTAATATATACCTGTATCAGATAATCTTGACAGTGGAATTTGATATTCTCTTCTTAGA
Organism: Nicotiana undulata; assembly: GCA_005239495.1. Classification (NCBI taxonomy): domain Eukaryota; kingdom Viridiplantae; phylum Streptophyta; class Magnoliopsida; order Solanales; family Solanaceae; genus Nicotiana; species Nicotiana undulata. Next base: position 6,468 of record ML275536.1, on the reverse strand, counting down.
TTTTCCCTAGTTTTACTAGCAAGCATACCAGAACTCCTATAAATCAAACCGACCCTTGGATTTAATTAGATACTATCAGAGATAAACAAAGCAGCGAAATACATATGAAAAATAACAATAATTGCGACGAAACATAAAATACATTTCAATTAAAGTAATTAAAAGTTGTTTGAATAATCAAAGAGAGAAGAGAATCTAGAACCCTAAGTAAACGTCTCAAGCAACAAACAAAATTACATGATCGTATCCTAAAAATGATGAAATAAATGTTGGTAATCTTTATTCGAAAATATATTCAAATATAAAAATAAAGTAAAACCAGAAATGTAGAAGAACATTAATTAGTCTGAGCCCACTAAATTAAGAGTGTTTGCTTAAGGAAGTTAATCTCCTCCTAGTATCCGAGGTTTAGGATTATTTACTCCCCGAATAGAATGGATTACCCTCACTGGTGTAACAGTACTTCAAACCCCAGTGATCAATGAACTCAAAGAACAATAGCAAATCACTTTTACTGCTTTATTTTTTGTTAAGAAATAATGCTGAAGGAAGAAGGAGAAATTGGAATTTTTGTGAAGAAAATCTGAGGGAGAGTTCATGTATTTATAGCCAAAACGTTGGGTACTACCGAAGAGTTGCAACTCTTCATGTAAGGCTGAAACTCAAAATGGTTGTTTTATAAATTGGCCATTTATGCAAATCGCCAAATTCAAATTATAACAGAAAAACTAAAATAGATGAAAAATTAAATCACTGTTACAGAAGCGGTCTAATTTGGTGTAAATAATATTGCTTTAATATTAACAAATAAATTTGGTCCAAAAAATTAATTAAATCAATTGACCAAATCCGAATCCGAAGTTGAAGCCGAAGCCGAAGCCGAGACGATCGAGCGACGAAGACGCGAGGCTTGACTTCTTCTCAATGCTTTAAGAGCTAGAAGAAGTGAAACTATATATATATATATATATATATATATATATATATATATATATATATATATATATATATATATATATATATATATATATATATATATATATATATATATATATATATATATATATATATATATATATATATATATATATATATATATATATATATATATATATATATATATATATATATATATATATATATATATATATATATATATATATATATATATATATATATATATATATATATATATATATATATATATATATATATATATATCCATCAAAACTCTTTCTTCCTCCGAAATGGGACAATGTCCGTTTGTCAAAGAGGGAAATTCAAAATTTTTAGTTTTCTCTCCATTTCCCATTCACTCTATTTTTAAGCTCTAACAAACTTAGCCCAACGATACCCCACATGAATGGGGTAGGGCTACATCACGGAAATATTAATGAAGAACTATGTGATTCACAAGCAAGGATTAATCGCATCTGGATAAGTAGGTTTCCTTTGGATGTTCCGTAGTGAAATTATGTTTGATATACTCGATCAATCTGTAGATTTGATATCTTTGAACCGTCGAACTTTGGTGTGATGACCCAAACGGTCATCCTAAGTAATTTTAGCTATATCTGTGTTCCGAGGCTTCGAAAACCTCCGTTGATCTCACCTCGAGATGCGTGCGCAGCCCGGGCGTGTAGCCGGGAAGTCTTTATATTGAAATTGGATGAAAAATGGAAATTTTGATAATTAAATGAATAAAGTTGACTTTGGTCAGCATTTTTGGTAAACGGACCCGGACCCGGACCCGTGATGTGACGGTCCCGGAGAGTCCGTAGGAAAATATGCGACTTGGGCGTATGCCCGGAATCGATTTCCGAGGTCCTAAGCCCGAGAAATGAATTTTTAAAGGAAATTGTTTTCTGGAAATAATAAAGGATTTTGAAAATGAGTAATTATGTGAAAGCCGTGTTACCGGGCCCGTATTACGCTTCCGGAGCCCGGAACAGGTTTATTATATGTTATTTGTCCTATCTGTGAAATTTGGTGTAAAACGGACTTGATTTGATTGGTTTCAGATCAAATGAGGAAAATTGGAGTTAATGAAGTTTTGAGAAATCTCATAGAATTTGAAATTTGGTTTGGAATGTGATTTTATGTTCCCGAGGTCCGAATGGAATTCCAAGATCGGGAATAGTTATGTCGTGCCATTTGTAACTTGTCTGCAAAATTTGAAGTCATTCCGAGTAGTTTAGGCCGGTTCGGCGCATTGAAGTGAATTCTAGAATTTCAAGTTCTTAGTTTTGATTCAATTTGGTTTTGGGGAGAATTTTGAGTTTTGTTGTTGTTTTCCATGTTTCGGAAGTTCGAGCGAGTCCGTATCATGAATACAGACTTGTTGGTATATTTGGACGGGGGCTCGGGTAGGCCCAGGTGCCTCCCGGACACCGCACGAGGCCAAAAACCAGCTAAAACAACTGCTGGTGCGGCTGTTGCTGGTGTAACCGCAGGTGCGATTGCCCAGCCGCAGGTTCGGGACCGCTCCTGCGGTCCCAGCCTCGCAGGTGCGGAGCCTCCGCTGGTGCAGAACAAATCCCGCAGGGGCGGGTCCGCTGGTGCGGAAACCCCCCTCCGCAGGCGCGACCTCAGCCCCCTTGCCCAAAGTCCGCAGGTGCGAGCTCCAGGCTGCAAGAGCGGGACCGCTGGCGCGGACTCCCTCTCCGCAGGCGCGATGCCAGGGTCCCAGACCCTTTTCCGCAGGGGCGGTGATTGTCTCGCAGGTGCGAGACCGCACCTGCGGTCCCAAGGTCGCAGGTGCGGAAATTACTGTTGCCAGCCCCTTTTTAAGTGTCCAAATTACGGGTTTTTCTTCATTTTACCCACCATCAACTTTCATTAGAGAGCAACCAGGCTTGGGCAACACCTCCCACGACCACCCACTGTAAGAGGTAAGTTAAACCCCATAAACTTCTAGTTTTAACATTAATTCCTAGTTAAATTCACTACTAAATCATCTAAAAATCATAGAAATAGGTAGTAATTTTAGGGGTCTTGAGGATTTTGAAATTTTCCATGTTAGGCCATGAATTCTTGTATAAATTACATAACTTCGATCCTTAGACTCCGGGTAATTGATTCCTTCATGAATTTTCAACAATCCGAACGTGTGGGCCCGGGGTCGAATTTTAGTATTCTTGAAAGAATAGTATGAAATGTATAATTAGGCTTGGGAATTGGTTTATTGAGTATTTATTGATGTTAATAAATCCATTATGTCTAAACATTACCGATTCGGAGTTGGATTCGAGAGGGAAGGCTGTGATTGAGGCTTGACTTGCATTT